>APFE030447458.1:0-12324 GCA_000404065.3 Pinus taeda
GCTGACAAAGTTCTACAAATCTCAACCCAATTGTTCCTCATGAAGCTCATTTCTTGGAACATGATAGGGCTTAATAGCCCCTCAAAACACAGAATGTTAAAAAACTTGATCTAGCAAGAAAAACCCACATTAGTTTTTCTTCAAGAAACAAAAAGTAACAACACTATAATAGAAAGAATTCTTAATAAGGTCTGGTTAGGATGTCGCTCAGTCTCAGTGGATGCTTCAGGTGCTTTCGGAGGGCTGGCAATCTTGTGGAACCCACAGGTACTCTCCCTTCAAGACTTTCATGCCTCTCATTTCCTCATCCAAGAAACCTTTCATCTCATCGGGACCAACATTCACGGTCACAATGTATATTTTCCACAAAATTTACAACAACAATTGGATCTATTGGATACACTTACATCTCTCAATTCAAATAGGCAATTTCCTCTATGGATTGGTGGTGGCGACTTCAACATCATAACAGCTTTGAGGCACTTTGCATCTTCTTCCATGTAATACCTCAAAGGGGCTCATCTTCAAATAAATTTGATATCATTATTATAGGAAAACTAAACTAAGTGGAGATAGTCATATCACTTAGTTGGCCTATCCATAACATACATTCTTAACATATCTTATAAGCTTTGATTGGTTCTTTCTTTTTGACCATCAATTTGAGGATGATAGAGTGGTCTAAAATTTAACTTTATTTTCATACCTTCAAATAGACCCTTCCAAAATTTATAAGTGAGCTTGGCATCACAATATGAAATAAAATTTTTTGGCATACCATGGAACCTAAAGATCTACTTCCTGAATATTTATACTATGTTAATGGCTTTAAGGGTCGATTTTATAGGAGTAAAGTGTGTTGCTTTAATGATTTTATCTACCACTACCATAATAGCATCATGTTGCCTCCTAGTTTTTGGTAAACCAGTGACGAAGTCCATTGATATTATTTCCCATTTCCATTCTCGAATGGGTAAGGGTTGTAACAACCTAGTTGGATTTTGATGGGATGCCTTCACCTATTGACATTCCAAGCATTTATCTATGCATTTAGCATCTTTTGTTTTCAAGTTAGGCCAATAAAATTGTTTCCTCAATGCAGCTATTAAATTTTGATAACGAGGATGCCTAGCTATTGGTTTCTTATATAACTCATCTAATACAAACATTTTTAGATTTTGATCATTAGTGTTAGCACCTAAATCTGCCTTAGGATGAAAGAAGGCAAAATTCAGGGTAACCACAAACCATGCTTAGTCAGGTAGCTAGCCTTACCAGAACAGGAGAGGGCTCTCTCCGAGTCACATTCAGTTAATAAGTGAATGAAAAGGCCTGAGATGACTTACAGTGAACTAATTGTCTTAGGCTATTAGGTGAAAATGAAAATAAGAAGTGGTTTTCATGAATGACTATGTTTCTGGGATGTTATGGGACCACTGGACCTCAATGAACAGAGAACTTAATGCAAAGGCACAGATTATTTCATGAGGCAAGGTAGGTGGAAATCCTAGAAATTTAGTTTTTAGATAGTGCGTAATGGAGAGATTGATTTAAGAGGGTGAAAAGGGCATGGACAACATGAATCCTGTTCAACAGAAGAATGAACACTGAACATGAAGTTTTCCCACAGGCAGAGCAATAAAATTGAATTCTACCTTAGCTAACTTAGAAAATTTCAATGGAAATGAATATGAAATGAGCTATGAAACATATCAAGGTACATATCAAACATAAGAGACACATTTTCTACACTCACAACCACATGAATCTCATGAAACAAAGCCACTACCTTTCATTAATCCTCTGTAAAAAATATACAATGCAGAGACAAAGTTTCTTTCCCACAGTCTCCCAGAAGTTACAAACCAACCAACCCTTTGCAAATAGTTTGCATACAATATATAGAATGTGCCATGAAGAGATATAATGCCCAAGGGTTGGGGAGTTACTCGAATCATCACAAAATGAAGGCAGAGAGCGAAACATCAGCTATAGGTGCAGCGCCACAAACATGACAAATGGCTTGGGTGGCCCTTTGCCTTCCTTTGCCACTTGGATAACTTACCATCTGGAGTGAAAATACTTATAAAACTGCCTTAGGTGCCAAAAAACTAAAGTACATATGAGTGGGTCCACTTACAAAAATTTGGGAAGCGAAATTTCGCGAAATAGAGGCATTCTCGCCCTTTTTCCTATATGCGCCGCTCCCTTTTCCTATATGCGTCTCGCCACTTTGAGGGAAGTTTTGAGGCCCTTGACAGAGTCCAAAATGTGCCCAATTAAGCTCGTTGGAAAGCCTGTCCCGTTTTCTTTCCAGCCCAAGTGGAATTTTTGAATTTGGAGCTCTTTTGCCCCTCCAAATCTTCATTCTCCCAAGACTGCTTCCTGTGTGTCAAAATAGGGGTAGTGAAGCCATTTTTGAGTGTATTTTTCCCTTTTGGTGGCCAAGATCTTCTCCAAATTTCTTGCTCCCACTTCCAATTATCGTGATTTTTCATGCCGAATCCAAAAACGCAAACCATTTCTCATTTGGAGCTCTCAATCTTACGCGTCATGCCAGTGGCGCAACGCGTATAGAGAAAAACCCTGTCTTTGTGCCAAAAATTTGTCATGTAACTAAAATTTCCCCAAATTCCTTGAAATTTAGGCTGGAGGTCCACTATGAAGTGCTATGCTATGCCAAGGAAGCTTCAGCGAAGATTTGAAGCCAATCTTTCTCTTTTGCCTCTTTTGCCTCTTTTGTTGCTTTGCTCAGTTTGCCTTTCAATTCCTTATTTGTGCCTTGCAAACATGATTGCGTGCTCAATAACGGTTTTTCATGTGCGTGAGCATGTACTTGTCCTTGTTCGCTTTCGCCAATCAATATGTGTCTCCATCTCATACTCCGATGAATGTTGTGAAGCCATGACTGCTATGTACACTATACGTAGGCTGCCCTTTGATGATGGTGTGAGGCTGGGTGCCTTTGAAATGTCTGTTACCAAGGGCAACAATGAAACAGGGATAGTTAGGAATGGAGTGATGAAATGGGGATAGGGTTTATAGGGTGAATTTTGTTAGGGATATGGGAGGAGTTTGGGGTATTTTGATGGGGTAGGGTTTGGGGTTTCTATTGAGCAATGGGAGGAGGGGGAAAGGGAATATGAGTTTGGCAGTGTTAGGGTAGTGGTAATAGGAGAAATGAGATGGTGGAATAACGAACAGGGGTAGGGTAGGAAAAAACAAGCCTTGGCAACAATGACACTGTTACACAACCCTGGAAAATGGTATTTTATTTGGTGTCTTCTTGTGTTTGCTTTATGAAATGTTTTTTTCATTCAGCCACTGGCAATAACCCATCATATCTTTATTAAATTTGATGCACAAGTGAGTTTGAGAGCCTACCTTACAATTAGAGGGCCTTCACAAAATATTTGAGGGGGTTTTGGCACGTTCTGGGCATTTTGTCTCTGTGCGTCGCGCCCCTGTCTGTGTGCGCCGTGCTCCTGATTATATGTGCCACGCTCCTCCTCCTGTGCATTGCGCGTTTTCCGGAATACGTTTGGAGGCCTTCCCGGTGTCCAAATTAGGATCAGGATAGCTCGTTTGAAAGGGCTTTGAGTATACGTTCCAACCCAGCTATAATTTATCAATTGGAAATATATTTTCCATGTCAAAAATAAAATCTCCCAAGACTGGGCAAAATGTGCCAAATGAGGCTGCCTCAAGGCAGAGTGCTGTTGTAGTGAACTTTTGAATTCCTTCCGCAACCCAACATTGAGCTCATGATAGCTCATTGGAAATCTATTTGTCTCTAGTTATCATTTAGATCATCAAGAAAGTTATTTGGTGAACTAAACTAGGAGAAAACTTGATTTGGCCAAGGTCACTCCAGAGGTGCATCAATTCTCCCGAGGCGATTGTATTTTTTACATTTCTTCAAAACCATGACACCTGTGTAACAAGTGAAGGAATTGTTTCTTCCTTGGTCTGTTGTGGACAAAACCCTCTCTCAGTTTTTCCAAATTCATCTTTCCTTGCTCAGAAACATCATTTGAGTGAAACATATTCCGATGTGTGGGACAAGGGATTTGTCAAAATGAAGCGAAATGAAGGGGATAAGTGGCTTATAAATTCTTGGGAAAATTCTTGGAAGTACAGAGGGATGTTAGGAAGTAGGGGAAAGTGGAATCTCAGAAATTGAGTCGGGGGAAGGGGTCCAAAAAGGCAAAACACAGGCCCAACCTAGAAAATCGCCAGGTTGTAGCAAGAAACTAGGGTTTATGCGAAAATGAGGAATTTGGGGGATCTCAGTGATGGGAAGTATTTGATAAAGTATTTTAAGGATAGGGGAAGGTTTATGAACATTAGGATACAAGTTTTTCCGATGATTTGCCCGTCCAAGAGAAATTGGCTTCAAAAACCTAGGAGAGGGAAATGACCTTACCTAGGTGCAACTAAAGCATGAACAAGGTGGAAAAAGACTGAGTGGAACTTGACATGATGATGAGAACCCTATGAATGATGGTATATTCAGCTGAATAGTGACATAGACCAACATTTGGACAACTTTGAAAGGAGTGAAAGCAAACCCTAGACCTAATGCCTAGTGACCAAATTTTACTTGAAGACTCTCTGAAATGATATACTTTGACCTTGACACCTTAAAATCACTTGTGTAAGAGCATGTTTGATCACTGGAGGAAGGCTGCAAAGACTGACACTAACAATTAGGAAAGTAAATTATGTCTCTATACATTAGAAACCCTTGATTTTTTTACTGAAAATCAACTTCTTCTTCAGCTAATAGTCCAGGTTTCCAAAATTTCTCTTTAATTTTCATGTATTCTTGATCATAATCTACAACTGATTTGATCTTTTCTATCAAATTTGTTTCCCAACTAATTGCAGAAATGGCACAAAATTGATTTAATTTTATGCTCAAGGCACCAACAATTTCTTTTTCTTTCTCTTTAATGTGTACAATTTCAAAATCATACTAAGTAAGGAATTCCAACCATATTTCTCGCCTAACATTCACATTTTCCAAGTAAAATATGTATTTGGGAATAATATTTTCTATTTTTAGCTAAAATTTCCTTCCTATGAGATAATCTCTATGTATTTTTAGATAGTGAATGATAGATGATAGTTCTAAGTCAAGTGTGGCATAGTTCTTCTCATTTTCTTTTAACTTTCTAGATTTGTAGTTAATTGGATGAACTTATTACATTAAAAAAACCTCCCAAACATTCCTTCCTGACATCTGTTAATACTACAAAACCTTTATTATGGTAACCTCGTTTTAGGATTGCAACAATAGTTGATCACTTCTTTAAGTTTTCAAAGCTATCTCAACACTTCCAAATCCATTCAAAAATTTTCCAGATATTTTGCAAAGAAGTAATTGGATGTGCTAGTTTAGAAAATACTTGTATAAATCTTATGTAATAACCTATAATTCCAATGAAGGATACAATATTAGATACATCTTTAGGTACTAACCATTGAGTAATAGCTCTTATATTTTCTAGATTCACAGTAATCCCTTCCTCAAATACCACATGTCCCAAGTATTGAATTTGTTTATGGTAAAATGTGGATTTTCTTTTAACATCCAACTCATTTTCTCTAAGTGTTTGAAGAGAAACCTTCAAATGTTGATCATGTTCTTCTTTACTCTTTGAGCAAGCTATAATATCATATATGAATATATTGACAAACTTGTCTATAAAATGGCTAAGCACACTATTCACCAAGCACATGAAAGTGACCCATGCATTAGTGAGGCAAAATGGGAGTACCACGAACTCATAACGTCTATATCTTGTTTTGAATGTTATTTTGTGACGATCCTCATCCTTAATCCTAATTTGATGGTTTCTAGATCATAAATCAATTTTTGAGAAAATTGAAGCTCCTTTGAATTGATCAAACAAGTCACCAATTTAGGGCAAAGGGTACTTGCCTTTGATGATCATTTTATTAAGTTGTTTTTAATCTATACAAAGCTTAAGATTATCATTTTTATTCTTAATGAATATGACTAGTGCACCGCAAGGTGAGACACTAGGTATTATGTTGAGCCTCAACCTTGCACCTTCCTACACACCCTCTTAACCCTCATACTCCATTCACTTCACTCATCTAGTGGTTGAATCATTGCATTATAGTTTAAAAAGGACTGTTTACATGGTTTTCTAACTATATTGATGTTTGTTGTTTGTTTTAGTCTTTTGTTCATGCACCTGCAGAAACTTGTCAATTTCTGCAGCCAGCACAGGTTTCCGCAGCCCGCACAGGTTTCTGCAGCCATTTTGTTAAAGGTTGTGCTCCAGGTGTCTTCTGAAGGAACGAGCCATATGGGAAAGCTCCAGATGGCATGTACATGGATCGTGTCCCTTTGAACCGGCCAAATCATCATTTTGAAGCCGCGGTCAACCTAAGTCAAAGACATGGCCAACCGAAGAGTCCAGCGGTGGCACGTTACTGTTAAAGGCACGTGAATGAATCGTTTCCTAGTTCCCAGCTCAGGGAGGCTCCAGTGC
This sequence comes from Pinus taeda, assembly GCA_000404065.3. Classification (NCBI taxonomy): domain Eukaryota; kingdom Viridiplantae; phylum Streptophyta; class Pinopsida; order Pinales; family Pinaceae; genus Pinus; species Pinus taeda. The sequence continues at coordinate 6,528 of APFE030447458.1, forward strand.
ATCTGAGGATCATTTCTGAACAACAAATCTAACAGCCCACCACTCCAGGATTTAAGAAGCATAACAACAGTTAACTAGATCTCGGCTCATGAGATCTACGTGTCCATGGCACGTAGTTAATAGCCTAAGTTGTTGATTAATTAGATGTAGGAATTTTACATTATAAATAACGCGTTTCAAAACGCTATAAAGAGACTTTTTTCTGGATAGAATTTCTGAGCTATTATGTAATTTCCGCACGTTGTTGGTTATACCACCCCACTGTTTTACATGTTGCTGATTTGAATACATGAGTAGACTGTTCTGAAGATAGTTTTGTGATCATTTGATTGGCTGAAGTGGCAGAGGACCCCTGCATAATAAAGCCTTGTAAAGTATTTGTTTAAGTTTCTTTATGCTTTTATTTCGTCATTAGTTTGTACATAATATGTTATGCTTTATGATTTCTTCTATTTATATCTTTGTCTTTATAAACTGATCAGTGTTTTTTGCAGGTCCTTTTAGGCAGCCCGGGAAATCTTTTATTTGCTTTAATAACTCTTGGCATATGTGATCATCTTGTCCTGTCGGCTAACCTTTATTTTCTGCAATTTACATTCAGCATTGTCCTTTTCAAATCGTTATTTGTTTATTTCTTTTTCTGCTAAATTAGGTCTCATACTACTTAATAATTTTATCATTTCTTTCTATGGTCAATGACTATATCAGCAGGAGATCAAAAGATCACTAACGGTGGTCAACTTACAGTCAAACGGATAGGCATCTTGATGAGGCTATCATAGAGACTATGTCTCTGGATGAACGTGTGTGGTTTCCTCTTCACCACCGTTCCTCCTTTCTCCCTACCTTTCGGGAAACACTGCTTTGTCTCGAGCGGTTTGCTCCATGTCTCCCTTCTCAACCTCTTTAGACACCAATTCAGATTTATCACACATCGTCCGAAGGGAATCTAGGGAACATCATGCAGACGCAACCTATCGACATCTCTGTTAAGCTAGGGATTGTCAAGAACATTTATATAGGAGTCACCTGCACTCCTGAGGAGATTCAGATTTATATCGGACTCTTCCGCGAATTTCGCGATGTCTTCGCATGGTCCTATGAAGAAATGCCCGGTATTGATACATCCATAGTAGTGCACGAGATACCGACGTATCCAGGAGCCAAACCTGTTCATCAGCGTTTGCATCCCGTGCACCCCCATAAGGCGGCAGCTATCAAAGCAGAGGTTGAAAATTTTCTTAAAGTTAGATTCATTTATCCCATCCCACTGACAGATTGGGTGTCAAATATTGTCCCTGTCGACAAAAAACAGGGTACCATTCGCGTCTGTGTTGATTACCGCGACATTAATAGAGCTTGCCCAAAAGACAACTACCCCATGCCATTCATTGATCAACTCATTGACGAGTGTGCGGGCAGCGAAATATATTCTTTTATGGACGGCTTCTCTGGTACAACCAGATTAATATCGCCCTGGCCGATCAACGCAAGACGGCCTTCATCTGTCCATGGGACACTTTTGCTTACAAAAAGCTCCCCTTCAATCTTAAAAATGTCGGCGCTACCTTTCAGCGTGCGATGTCTCATGCCTTCCACGATATCAGGCACATCGTACAGCCTTATCTGGATGACCTTCCTGCTCATTCAGCTAAGCGCGCGGACCACCCATCGCATCTTCGTGAGATTTTTCTTCGTTTTCGACACTACAATATTCGATTGAATCCGCACAAATGTGTCTTCTGCGTCGAATATGGTCAACTTCTTGGGTTTATCGTCTCCCGAGAGGGCATCCGTTTGGATCCCCTTAAAGTCGAGGCAATTGTGAATCTTCCTCCCCCTGCTACTTTGTGGAAATTGCAGAGCTTGCAGGGGAAAGCTAATTTTCTAAGACGGTTCATCCCAAACTATGCCAAAGTGGCAAAGGGTTTTACCCGGTTACTTAAGCATGACACCCCATTCCGATGGGATTCCATAGCCGAGGAGTCTTTTTCTCGTCTCAAAACTCTCCTAGTTTCCACCCCTTTGTTGCAGCCTCCAAATTATCATCGTGAATATACACTCTATTTGGTCGCTGCCGATACCACTATCGGTATGGGTTTGGTACAAGACGACGATGATGGCATCGAACATGTCATTTATTATCTTAGTTGCAACTTACTAGATAGGGAGACTCGATATGCATATGTGGAGAAGTTGGCCCTCGCCGCTGTCGGCGCCGTCCAATGTTTCCGTCACTACATTTTGTTGCGTACTATGACGGTGATTTCAGATTGCAACCCCATGACCTACATTCTTTCACGACAATTGCTGGGGGGCAAATACTCAAAGTGGATCATAATCCTCCAAGAGTTTGACTTGGAATTTACTACGACCAAGTCCAAGAAATCACTCGTTTTTGCTGAACTTTTGCGCACCTTGCCATCCACCGCTACTTCCTCGCAGATAGAGGAGTCTATTCCTGATGAAACTCTTTTCCTTATCAGCACCCTCGATCCTTGGTATGGGGATATCATTTTCTACTTGCAGATGTCCTCTTTCCACCCCGAGACCTCGAAAGACGCTCGTCGACCGATTCGTCACCAAGCCCAACCATATCGCATAATTGGGGACACCGTGTACCGCCTTGGTGTTGATTCGGTTCTTCACCGATGCTTAACCTTCGAAGAACCTGAAAGAGTTCTAAATGACTGCCACTCCGGTGCTTGTGGCGGTCCCATGTCTGGATATGCCACCGCACAGAAGATCCTCCGTGCTGGCTACTTCTGGCCTTCCATTTTCAAGGACTGCATTCTTGTCGTCCGTTCTTGTGACGAATGTCAGATTTACCAACGGAAGATGCATCTGCCCCCTGCCCCACTACACTCTGTTGTGACCGTAGGCCCCTTTTCCAAATGGGGCATCGATTATGTGACATGTAACCCTCGCTCGGCCGGGGGGCACGGTTACATAATTGTTGATGTAGATTACTTTACAAAATGGGCCGAGGCGATGCCCACATTGTCGGAAGAAGGTAATACCGCGGCGCAGTTTCTGTTTAACCATGTTATTTCTGAATTCGGGGTTCCACAAGCCATTGTCACTGATCACGGAAAACATTTCCGTAATCATATGATGGCCGAGTTGACAACCCAACTAGGACTTAGGCATGATAGTTCCACTCAGTACTATCCTCAAGAAAATGGTCAAGTGGAAGTCGTGAACAAGGTCTTGGTCACGATGCTTCAAAGAACTGTTGGCATGCACAAGTCTAGTTGGAATTTGATGTTTTTCTCCACTTTGTGGGCCTACTCGACCTCCGTAAAGGACGCCACCGATTTCACCCCTTTTCAGTTGGTATATGGACTGGAGGCAACCCTTCCCATTGAGTGTGAGATTCCTTCACTCAAATTAGTCGTCGAGTTACTCCCCGATACTACTCCTGTAGAAGAGCGGCTTCTTTACCTGGAAAGACTGGATGAGACACGTCGTCTAGCCTCCCTAGCTATCGAAGCTCAAAATAAGCGAGTGAAAACTCACTTCGATAACTCGGTTAATCCCCGCTCTTTCATCGAGGGAGATCTAGTACTGCTCTACGATCAAGCTAACGATAAGCTGGGAGCAGGAAAACGCGAGCCAATATGGCATGGGCCCTATATTGTGAAAAGAGTTCTACAAAAAGGTGCCTACGAGCTGATAGATTATGAAGGCAATCCCCTAGACAGGCCCCACAATGGGTTGTATCTTAAGAAATATTATGCCTGAGTCCAGGTGCTCTCTCTTTTATTTTTTACATGCATATGCTTTTTAACAGTGTGTTGTGTGTGTGCGTGTTTATTTAATTTTGATCTTAGTGTGTCGACGTGATCGCCGCTTATTGTGTCTTTTGCTTCTTGAACGGATGTCTAGATCACCTTACGTTGGTTTCGCTGATGGTGCTTCCCGCAGTACTCGCAATCTGTCATCTGCGGCATGGGTGATCTACGATCCTCATGGTGAGTTAGTAGATATTCAAGGAGTGTGTCTGGGTTGTACGACCAACAATGTGGCTGAATATAGTGTTGTAATTGAATTATTAGCCGAGGCGATTAACCTCAAAATCCGCTCATTGGTTGTAAACTTAGATTCGTAGCTTGTAGTCCACCAGCTGAATGGACGATATTCTGTCAGAGATCATCGTATTTTAAGGTTGTATTTACGAGTTAAGTTATTGGAAAGAGATTTTGATTACATTACTTATCATCACATTCCAAGAAGACTTAATGCAGTAACCGATGCATTGGCTAATTATGTATCGAACAGACATTTGCGTAATATGTAAATCAACAAAACACGAGAAGCATAAGATACAATAAAAACACCATATATATAGATATATCATGTGGCACACTAAGGTGCTCAAAAATAAGTGTATATGTCTAAAGTAAAGCCGACGTCCTCAGTACATCTGAGACGTACGTCTCTCAAAAACATCAGTGAGAAATGAATCCTAGGCATCTACTATGGTAGGTTATGCTCTCTATAGCATGCCACTGCCCGTGCTACCCACCTCAAAAGGCAGTGCATCCTGGGTTCCACCACCACTGTGTGAATCTGAGAAGCTATGGGGACCTCCTCGATCCCCTGGTAATCTGCCACTCCCGCCAGTAAGTCCTCGAGGTTGTGCGCCACAGTCTCCATCATATCGCCTCCTGAAGGAGCGAGGGCTAGAACCCCAGCGCCTTGTCCCTCTCTCCGTGCCTCCGGAGCTAGACCAAGGGGTCTCGTGGGTCCCACATCTGCATATCATAGCATTTATCAGGACATGTACATGAAAAACTTAAAAAACATTACAAAAGATAAAAAATTAAAAAGAGATCAAGGGTTTTACCTCCATCGTCCCAATGCTCTCCCGCAGGCAGTGGCATGTCGGGATCATTGCGGAAATCCATACCGGCATATGGCCAGTCCTCGACGAAAATGACCTGATGATCCAGCCACTCTCGAAAATAAACACCCCATGCCACTGGGCGGCCGCCACCCCCACGCGGCATGACTCGGGCCCATCGAGTGGCCCTCGTCTCCCGTGGACCGTTGGGCGGATCCGCAACCATATCCTGCAGTTGTAAGGCCGACACCCGCTCCATCATGAGCGGAAGTAAGAGTGACCCATAATTGAACTATTTCGACTCTCCACGTCGCCAGTTGCTCAGTTGCCTCTTCATGCTATTCGTTACCGCTGCTACTGAGTTGAATACAGTGGGCTGTAGACACTCGAGAGCTAATAGTAAATGGGTCTTTGAGGCCTCGTGATTGGCCAAACTCCCCACTTCCCGGGTCACCATGAAGAGTATGGTGCGAAGGACCATGTCATCCACCGTTGGAATGTTCACCTTTCCACTCCGTGACTTATTTGCCTGTGGACACACTCGAGCCATGAGCTGGTTAAGAGTCTCACTGCTGGGCCGTTGCCCCTCCAAAATGGGCATCGTAACCCAGCTTGACAACCCAGTCAAAAAGTAAATATCCATGTAATCAAACTCAATATCATGGCCTCAGATTGTGAATTTTCCGTCAACTGGGTTCCAAGCTCTGATCAAGAACTCTAGAAGATCAAGTTGTGCTCTCAGGCGTGGAGTGAGGAAAAACTTGAGGAAACCGCATGCCCGCATTGCATTTCGGCACCCCGCATTGGCATAAGCAGCTATATATTCATTATCATGAGCCCTCTCTTGCCACACAAATGCCATTGCATCCTGCATGACCACCCAAAAATATTAGGATGCTGACCGTTGAAGTTTGCACGTTCAAAAACTTAAAAATGAAATTTCGCGGCGTC
>APFE030447472.1:8835-44746 GCA_000404065.3 Pinus taeda
TAACATAGACAACCAAATATTCTATTTATTAATGGAAGAGTGAAATATCAACGAATTGAGCACAATAAATATAATGTTTTAATTAAAAGTAGCCAAATATTTAAAATCATTTATGTTTTACAATTTTTATTTTTTTATTTCAAGTAATTTTTTTAAAAGACATCTGTCAATTCACCTTGATATGGGTGCGTGCCCAAGAGGAGGACAATTGGGTGGTAGATATCACTCGCTTGCAACCATGATAGCTTATACGGCGAGGTGGTGGGAAGGTATGCATGCCACTACCCTATAGTGTAACTCTTAATTGGAAACCATGTGAACGTTTGGGTTAGTGGCAGTGTAGAGGGAAGTGTTTAATAGACAAGGGAAGTATCGGGTAGGGCAATTCCGTGATTAAACCACTCAAGAAAACAAGCTATGTGGCTTATGAAGGATATCAGTGGGCATCACAAATGAAAAATCATGCATGAAACCTATGACGTAAAAAGGGAATTGGGAAACTCCGGCGAACAGTGCAAGCCTAGACTCTAGGATGGTGAAGATCCTTCGATAAGTGCTCTTGTATCTACCTTCTCATTAGTTTCAACTTGTTCTAGTATGTTGTGTCTGTTAGGAGGCCTTTCCCCATTTTTCAGTGGGTTTGGCTTTACAGGAAGTGGGCTCGAAGCACGCTCTAGGGGCCATCGTTGATGGGCTAGTTTTCCTAAGAATCTGCATCACACGGGTGGACTATGCATGGAGGTTTGCGGAGTTTCTTATAGTTTCTAGGTTCCTTTTTAATCTTTTCTTTCTGGGATTTACTATTTTTGGTGCATTAGGGAATTAATCCTCTAGAGTCTGTATATGTGATTGAAGTGAAAATTGAGTTATTACTTGGGGTGCTTGGAGAAGTTTGGGGAGTTACAAAGATCCTTTGGTTTTTGGTAAAGGGATGATACTTTGAGGCACTCCATTGCTTCATCTTAGTGAGGGGGCTTTGGGAGAGGTGGAATTATCAGTTGATGGAAAATTGGGAAGTGTTGTATGTCTAGTGTGTAGGTTACAAAGGCAGGAAAAGCATCGGTGGAGTGATGTTTGGTGGGGGGTGGGAATTCTTGGCCTTGTGAGTGGGTGGTGGCTTCCTGGGGCAATCTTCATTCAATTCCTTTCAGTGCTGGTAAAGGTGGCTAGATTTAGGGACTAGAGAACCCTTTGAGAGTGTTGTAGTGGTTGCGGTGGTGTCGGGAGGGTAGGAGCCCAATTGCTAGTGCACGTGATTGCTCACTATATGGAGTTTCCTATGTTGCAGGGGAAATCATCAAATCAGCCCTGAGGTCCTCTCATGTGGTATGAGACTCTCTAGCTTTGCCTAGTCCCAAAAGGAAAACTCAACGAGGGGGTGCCATGGTTTGTTGTGGTCGTGGAGGTGGCAGTAATTCAAGTGCAGGTCATGACCATAGAGGTGGTGCAAATAGGTGATCTAGATCTTTTAACTTCAAATATGCATAAACAATTTCATTTAAATGAGCATGTAACAATAAGATCCATACACATGAAAGAAGGAGAAATAAACGACAACCATGAGAAGCAAAGACACAATAGGTTGATAATGAAGTTCACCAAGTGTGGGCTATGTCATTAGGCTCTACTCAATGTGGGGAGGCCTCTTTCATTAATCTTCAATGAAATCAAATTACATGCATGTAAAGAAGACACCTTATACATCCACTTCCAGGAATGGCCTAAAAATGCACACTTCTAATGAAGAAATGGATTGCACCATTGAAGTCCTTGTGAAAAATTATGAAAATTACTATAGAATCCACCCCTTTCTGCTTCAGTGAAAATCTTGAACCCCTAGAATCTAAAAGATTCCCCAAAGATTTCCTCTGACAGGTTGACTGTAATTCGGTAGCTTATATGAAGAATATGATCACACCATTATGTTACTTGTGAAAAAATGAGAAGAACGGGTATGAATTTGATGTGGTTTTGTCACCTTCAAAAATTGTCCTCTAAGGAATATTTTAGATTCCATGCAGATTCCTACATCATGGTTACACCTTCATGGTTCTTCCTTCAACATTTTTTCTTTGGAAAATCCACTTCACTAACCAGAAATTTATCTGCACTATCAAAATCCTGTTGAAATTCTGAGTAATTTGAGTATAAAGTTGACATGATTCTTTCATTGTCAAAATTCATCCTCCAAGGGAATCTAAAGATTGCTCCACAACATCAAAGAATATTCTCCTTGAAATATGTGCTAGAGATGGTTCCACTGTGAGTTGTGTTCCACCGCTTGACCTCCTCTCTGCTGACGAATGGGACAAATGGTTTTTTTAAATATAATGCTCGACATTGATTAGAAAGTGGTGCCCATTAGGAATTCAGTTGGAAAATGACATATTTGGCATTAGCATTGGCGATGATTGGGTTCAAAACCCCTTCGCATGGTGTTTTTTTGTAATTGTTGTTTGATTGGGCAATGGGGCTGTTGCATTGGGCGGGTCGGCCACTGAGCGACGTTGGTTCAAATTCCCCCTCCTCCCCCTCCCATCCACTCCCCCCCCCCCCACATTTCTGTTGTATAATTACCTGTCATATATATATATATAATATATCTATATTAATATATATATATATATATAGATATATATTTATATAATATATATATATAATTATATGATTATACATACTATATAATATATATATATATATATATATTTATATATGTATATATATAGATATATATATATATGTGTATATATTATATATATATATTATATATATATATATAATATATATATATATATATATATGTATAGATATATATATATATATATATATGTGTATATATATATATATATTATATATATATATATTATATATATATTATATATATAGCGACAGGTGTGTGCATTGACGGGGTTTCCCATTGGTGGGTCGGGCAGGGTCGATCCTCGATTGCTCGAAGTTTTTAACCATTTTATAATGGATGTTGGCCATATGTGAAGTTTGCATGGTAGGTCCGGCATTTTTGGTAGCTCGCCCCATATTTGATCATGTCAATTTGATAGTTGGAGGGATTGGAAGGCGTGGCAGCCTACCCCCCATTTTAAGATATATATTTTTTGGGTCAATGGACATTTAAAGAGGCTACAAATTCACCAGTTCTGACCGCTAGAAACCATCACCATAAAGTGCCAAATTGTTGCCTCATTAATTTCTGCCAAATTTAGCAGCTCTACCAAATTTTTGCGAGCTCCAAATTTAGTTGGTTCTTTGCTAACTTTATCCAATCAGCCTAGTTGACCAAAACATTGACTAGTCATAACTTTCACATACAAACTGGGATTGAGGTGTCATTTGCACCATTAGAAAATTTGCGACCAACTCTTAAATTTAAGCCTAGTTTCACTACAGTCCAAGAAATTGTTTCTTGAGCCTTTCATGTGCCTTATTTGATTTCTGAGCCTTTCTGGAGCCACCTGAATCAATTGGCACAATGACAGAGGTGGCAGTAGAAAAGCGACTAGGCGGGGTTGAGGCCTTGAGGGTAATTCTCCATCTAGATCTTTAGGGTAGACCATGCAAGAAATGCTAGAGGCTCAGGACAGAGCTCGCTAGGAGGACCACGAGGTGGTGATGGCATCTCTTCAACAACTGAAGTATTTCCAAAGCCATCTTCGTGAGCCAATGATTATGGTGTGGCGCAACTAGAGTCTTCTACCATCCAAGTTGGAAAAATTGGAAGCATGGTTGAATCATCTAAAGCAGCATGTAGGTTTCCAATTTCACCCTCCTTGCCCCCATGGACAGGGCTTAACAATCTAACATCCATCACATCTGATGAATAGATATGGTAACTGGAGTGTTATGCATTCTGCAGGTGTTTTGGTTATTTTGGCCTCATAGGATTTTGATGACAACTCTTAACATATTATGGATATTTTGTAATGTCCTATTATTGATGGTGAGTAAACCTCGTCATAGTGAGACCACTAGTTTTTTGGTATGATATGTAAACTTTTTTTTTTATAATTAATAGAAATTTTGGTTCACAAAAAATAAAAATAAAGTTCATATGTCAATTCAAAGTTGAGCACAAATGGAATTATACATTCCCTCATATTGGACTGTAGAATGAGCCACTCGGTTTAATAACTTTTGTTTCACTAACTAAAACTTATACACTTTAATTTTAATTTGGTTGAGCTTAGCTTTAAGAGATTTGTTGTATTATGCTACTGAGACATGTTGTTAACATGACATTTAATAGCACTTTAATTATCAAAAAGAAGTTTGGTTAAAAAATAATAATAAATCACAAGTTTTTTTTTGATCATGTGGATATGATTAGTTTGGTAAGACATGATTTTGGGAGAGATGATAAGGGTTGTTAGAGAAGTAAAATGGAAAGCTATTGAGTATAAAGGAATGGAACATACCCCTTTCTCTCTCTATACACGCACATACACAAATAAGTTTTTAAACACTCCAATATTTTTGAGTTTGTGTCTCACATTTACATTACAGACTTTAATTCTATTAATATTTATTTAGAAATTATGCATTGTGGGACAAGGAATATTCAAAGATAAAAAAATTAATGATACTATAATGTTGATAATTATTACTCACATAAAGAAGGACAATTAAAACGTTGAATTCTTACTATTATGAAAATCGATTTTTGATAATCTCTAGTCATAGCTGGTTTCAATTTTGAAGCATTGAAGAGCTTACTCTCCAACCATTCTCTAACAACCTACACCCTATTCTATATTAGCTTCTTGTAACAAAAAATATCTAAATATTTTTTAGTAGCACTCATATTTTAGTTGGATGTTTTTACTCAAAGGATCTTGAGTGCAATCTTCATTGTGTTTTTAATACTCTGACCATTCCATAAAAATGCACACCATATGAGATATGCAATTTCTTTTCAATTTGATGAAAACTAGTCTTAGAGAGAAGAATATAAATCTTTTTATTTTTGGCAGCTGGAAAAATACATTGCACACTCTCTCGATAGTTACCGGATAGATTCAAATCATCAATGGAAGCTAATCATTATTTTGTTCTTATCAATCCAAAACCATTAAATCTAAAAATGCACCTATAAGTACTCAAAAGAACCAAATTAGAGTTTTGACAAAGGAAGAACTATGAAAAACAAAAGCACAAAAATATAAAAGACAAAGGAGGTTTGAATTTGTGGCACAGTCAAGAAATTCAAAGAAGAAAAACCCCTAAATGTTTAAGAACCAAACCCAAATAAAAAAAGAGACATGACCTATAAAAAAAATTTGAGTTTCAATAAATTTTCAAAAATAAACAAGAAAGAAGTGGTAATCATACAACCAGATTGATTTTTAGACACCTAACATCATATTTTAATGACCTATCACCAAACCAATCACTTAGGCATCAAAGGTAAACCAACTCATACAAGTAAGAAAAATGAAGAACCCTAATCCATTCCATATTATTAGATCTAATTGTGAATAATGTTTGTGTATATAATCTAATAAAGATCTTTTTCTTTGAGACTAAGAAGATGTAAACACAAGATCTAACATGAAATCACACATTCATATCTCAATAAAAATTCCATCTACAAGAACTTATCACTAGTTCAGAGAGGATAATTTGTGATGACTCATTTCTTATTACTTCTCTATTGAGTGCAATAAGTGATGGTTGTAGACAAATCACTATAATGTTTCCAAAAAGATAAACCGATGCGACTTTGAAGTTAAATTTCTTAATGATTCAAGCTCAAAAATAAATAACCATAGATGGATATAGACCAAAAAAGACACAATTAGGATAACAATTACCAAATAATTCTTAAATGTGGGGAGGCCTCTTTCATTAATCTTCAGTGAAATCAAATTACATGCATGTACCTCAGGGTGAAATCTTTTTGAGGTGAACTCTTGCCTCCATTGAAACTGGTGCATTGATTTGGCCCCTTCATCCAATGCTTCTGCTAACATGTGCATGGTATTCTTGGATACGGTTGAACCAGCAACACACTAATGTATAGTGTCTGTGCTGATCTTCAAGTGTGTGCTAGTGGTTGTGTGCATCAACTTGTCGAAGTGCCTGTTCAGTGCCATTTGGACTTGATTCTTGTCTTCACCTTGGTGAGTATGTTGAATGGGTTGGATTGCATGCATGCGCTCAATGACATGCATGTTGTTTGATCCTTTTCATGCGATCAACAACATTTCTCACCATGTTTACTCTCTATTAGTTGCGAGGATGGATCCTTAGCTTGTACTGGTGTGTTTTCATTCGTGAGTGCATGTTGCACCCACTGTTATTCTTGTTCCTTCTACAACTCATTGGATTGTATGTGCAGCTTCATGTTCTTCCTGAGTTGCTACTTCAGCACATGTGACTCCTTCCTTGTTGCATCTTCTGCCTTCGCTTGATCTTCATGTCATGTTATCACTTCATAGCCTAAGTCTCCAAAGTTGCTTTCATTATTAGTGGATCTGCTTGATCTTGCAACTTTGCTCCACCTTTATGTTGTCAACAACCTTCCTCTTGCATTTGTTGCGTTCACTGCATTTGGTATGATGCATTTAGCTATTGTTCATGATGTTGCTCATTGTGATGCTACTGCTTGATGTCTTAGTCCACAAACAACTTGATGTCTTCATGAGTAGGCAAGCTCATAGACACTCGATCGACTACATCCCCGAGCATGCTCTGAACAATTTCTTTGTCTCTGCTCTCTTGGAATCCATTGTACCTGTACTGCTAAGAGGCAGATGAAGACCCACGATAGCTAGAGACATGGAAATAGTCATAGCAAGCAATTCTTTAGTTGAAAAACAATATGAACATGAGAATTGACTTGCAACATACTTGGGTGACTAATCATGAAGGTTGCATAGTTTTAGTTAGGAGGCTAACTACCAAGACTGCACAAGGCATAGTCTGGGTAGCTAAGAGACTAAGTGACTGCTTCAACATCGCAATGCTTAGTCCAATCTAGCTACTGACTATTGGGATTACGTATTGCATAGTTCCAGTTGGGAATGACTATTGGCCCAGGGACACATTTGCACAATTTCTTGAGCCAAGTAGCAACTATCCTCCAGAAATGCACAAAAAAGTCTTGGAGGCTAGTGTTGGGCAGGAATGTGCAAATTTGGAGAGGAATGTGAGCCTTCCTTTCCTATATTGTGCAATGCAGCCTTGGTCAAAGAAGATCCTGGGCTAAGGTTGGCCCGACTCACAGACAGTCAACTGAAAGGAAGTAAGTCAGTGAATGCAAGGTGATACTAAGTGATAGCAGAAGTGATAAACAATGCATGCAAAACATGAATGGAAGATTCAAGAAATAGATCAACATGCATGTGGGTGAGGCCGTTCACCAGTTGGGTGAACATCTGTGCAAAACAGTTTCATGCATGCGATAGCAGTGAGATAGCAATAGAAAATGAAACAGAGTTATGAAAAGCTAGAATAGATGTAAACGATAGAATGTGTTCGAACAAATCCAGCAAACAACACTCACACAAGCAAATAGACAAAAAGATATAGAAATGCAAAACAACGCATGGGAAGTGAGCTTACCCCAAAACAACTAAGTTGAATGTGCCGACTACTCCTAGATGTGATGTGAGATGTCAGAGCTACAAGGTTGATGTGAGAAATGAGCTCTATGATGTCTGGTTGATGAGTTTTGATAACATTGAAGTTGTGATACACAAGCCACAAATCTAGGGGAAGCGACACTTAGAGGGAGGTTTCTAAATTTTTCCTTGCATGTAACCTCCAAATGCTAAACATAGATCCTTGAAACAAGGGATGCCTTTGCATGTTGCCTTGGGTGAAATAGCCCATGCATGCAAGTTTGTCTTGCTCAGTCCTGGAGAGAACCCTCCAATTCAGCTGCACATGTAAGAAATTGCTTGACTACTGGAGAAAAATGTGCATTTCTAGCTAGGCGTTGGGGTAGTTGCCTAGGCGATTTGGGCAATTTCTAGGTTAGGCATTTGACTACTACCCAGATTTGTGCAAATCCTGGGCTGAATAGCCTACTGCTATGAAAAATTGGACAAATCCTGATGGGAGGTTTGGCTGGCAGGATTGTGAAATCTTAGAGCCTAGCAAGCTGTCAGAGAGGATTGCACAATTCCTGGAGGGAACATTGGTTGCCCTCCAGAAATTCACAATTTTCAAGGGGAATTTACTTAGCTTGCAGTTGAACCAGGTTCGGGTGAGTAGCCTGTGAAGGGGAAAGATCAAACTGTGATCAACAGGCTGCCTTTGAGCAAGAAAGGCACTGAAGCTTGAGGACTTGACGAAGCAAGGCAAGATGCTGTGAAGGTTGGTAGAGAGGATACGAAACAAGCTAAGGAAAATTTTTGGAGGGTGGTTGCTGTAACTAAAGCACTTCGTCTCTAGAAATGTACATTTCTACCTAGGCACTCTCCTCCAGGACTATTTTGTGCATTTATGAGGGATAGTGACTGCAAGCCAAGAAAATTACACAATGCAGTCACTGACCCTGCTGCCATTGCCAACTGAGATTTCCCATTGCGCAATTCCAACAATCAGTAGTGAGATTGGACCGTGCATTATGCAGTTCCATTAGTCATCCAGTCTCCTAGTAGGCTAGACTGTGACTTTCACAGTCTTGGCAGTGAGTCTCCTAACCCTCTGGCCGAAATTGCACAACCTTCATGATGAGTCACACAAGTATGTTGAAAGTCAGTTCTCAAGTTCATTTTGGTTTTCAACTGATAGATTGCTTGCCATGAGTGTTGCCATGTCTATAGATATTGCAGGTGTTCATCTGTCTCTCAATAGTGCAGGTACAATGGTTTCCAAGAGGGTAGAGTCGAAGACACTATTCAGAGCTCACCTCGAGATGTAATCGATCAAATGTCTATGAGCTTGCCTACTCATGAAGATATCAAGTTGTTCATAGACAAGAACATCAAGATATCACAGTGAGCAGCATCATGAATAGTAGTTGAAGGCAATATATCGAATGCAACGAATGCAGTGAACACATAGAATGAAAAGAACGCAACAAACACAAAAAATATAGTGAATGCAGCGAATGCAAGAGTAAGGTTGTTGACAACATAGAGGCAGAACAAAGTTGCAAGATAAAGCAGATCCACTGATGATGAAAGAAACTTTGGAGACTCAGGCTATGAGGTGACAGCGTGACATGAAGATTGTGTGAAGATGGATAATGGAACAAAGGAGTTGCATGTGTTGAAGCAGCAACTCAAGAGGAACATGAAGCTACACAAACAGATGAATAAGTTGCAGTAGCAACAACAACAGTAGTGGGTGCAACATGCACTCAAAGATGAAACTATGCCTTTACAAGGTAAAGATTCATCCCACCAGCTACCACAGAGGAGACATGGTGAGCAATTTTGTTGATTGCATGTAAGGGATTCACCAACATGCATGTCATTGTGCACACACTTGTAATCAAACCCATATAGCATGCTCACCAAGGCGAAGGTGAGAAGCAAGTCAAACTAGAGCTGAACATGTACTTCCACAAGTTGATGTGCATGACCACCAATACACACCTAAAGATCAACACAGACACTATGCATCATTGTGTTATTGGTACAGCCACACCCAAGAAGACCATGAACATATTAGCACTTAAGTTGCATGAAGGAGCCGAACCAATGCACTGGATGCAACGAGGGCAAAAGTTCACTTCAGCAAGATGTCACCATGGGGTGCATGCACACCATCACATACGACAAATCTTGGCATAATCTCACAACCTTCACCATCACAAGCATATCAAAGAGTTGGAAAAAGCTTGGACAATATTATAATGCACCACAACTTCTCCATTGCACGGAGCTAGTTAATCTCTTTGGAGGAGCAGGCAGATGTGGTTGTAACATTCCATTGTTAGGGATAACAGGCTTACATGGATATATTGTATGATTGGAACTTACACTTATTTATATTATACGAGGCATCACATTTTCATGCGTATGTTGTTATTGTAGTTGGACTATTCCGGTTGTTGTAGCAATGTATCTTGTTTCACTAATGTAGTTGTGTATGAACACTTTTGTATGCAATTATATGAATCTTGTTGCAGATGTGATGTTGTTTTAACCATCACTTTGGATTGTCGGACTGGCCTGCTTTCCAGTTGTTGAAGCCTTGAAAATTGGTTCAACAACAAGGGGGATACCCGCCCGGTCCGGACCTTGGTTGGCAACTCCTTTTCCATTTGGTATAGTGGGTCCGACTGGGGATAATGGGACTAGTTTCCCAATTTGTGTGTGTGTAAGATTGGTTGATGTTTGTGGGTTTAAAATATTCTAAATGAGATAATCGTCTTCTAATTCCATTCTAATGATATGCAATTGTATTCTAAAAAGCAACGACATCTAATAGCTATACTAACCTGGGGTAAGATTTCTCTGTTATGCGATCTAAAATGATTTCAAATAACAATTGGTATTAAAGATCATTCAACTGTTATAAGAAAATAATTCAATATAGATGAACTACTTCGCATAAAAAGTTAGACAAAATAGTTGTGAGAAGCATATTGCGTAGTAAGTTGTTCACATATCAAGAACAAATAAATAGCTATCACCGTACAAAAGTCCCAAATGATAACTCAGGCATTCAAGCATTAACATATAAACAACCAAGCTTAAATATCACTCTAACATAGGAGATAGAAAGAGTTAAGAGATAAAAGTACCATTTATAGCTAATTCTACTCATGAGCTTCAAGCGATAACGATTTATCTCTTCTCAATCTAACATCAACTAAGAGTACAGAAGTGAAACATTAGTAGCAGATATTAGATGCAAAAATCAATAAACCTTGTTCCATTCATTCACCAAAAACCTCCTCTTAGGGTGCAAAAGTGCATGTTTTGAGGACAAGTTTTTGATAAATTTCTGGACCCTTCTCTAAATGCATGAGAAGGGTTTAAATACTACTAAATATGTCTAAAAATAACTTATTTACAAAAATTTAGGATACGGTTTAAACGACCGTCCTTTTTCTAGGCAAAATAAAATAAAACTATTTCTAAAATTAAATCTAAAACTAACTATTTCTATATTTTTTCCTTAATGTCGCAAGCATTCAACATTTGCTTGATATGAGTCAGTTGGCTGACTTTAGCCTTTAAATGTGCTGCAAAATGCAATCAGAAAGAGCTGGAACCATCTTTTCGGTACTGGGTTTACAGGAGACTAAGCAATTAGAGGCTTCCCATTTCGAGAAATTTTACCCAGCGATGCGCGATTAGCGATAGGCGCGTGCTAATCGCGCATCGGAAACTGCCTTTGTTTCTTAATTCGGGCTTCCTTAGTGCAGTTTTCACCTCTTGTGTGTTTTTTTGTAGCGTATGTAAAGTTGAAATTTTGTGAAAACAATGATTCTGAGATCTCTTGACCTTGAGCCCTAAACTGCCTGTCTTGATGTCAGCGTTGTCTAATATTCCTTTAACCATTTCTGTGCAGGGGAGAATTTTGGGCCTTGCTACTCTCCGGTGCAGGAATGAACAAGCTAACTCTGCAACTGATGCTTCAGATGACCTTGATGAGCCTATAGTAGCCATAAATCCCATTACTTTAGGATTTATTTCCTCAAATAGATTATGTATGCCTTCCCAAGTTAAAATACCTGCGTTTTTGTTGCATGTTGTGTCTTTGTGCAAGGGTGCCTTTTCTCTATCTTCAGATATCAGAGCCTCACCTATTTTCACCGTAGTTTGCTGTACACTACTTTGTTTAACCTTTTGTCCTTCGTTCCTACAGTTTACAAGTGAGGTGAGAGTAATGGCAATAGATAACGATGGGAATGCTTTGACTGCCGAAGACATTTAAAAATATGCCACCTTACGTGAACTGCCTCTTTGATAAACTCAAAACTAGATTTCATTAACATCTGGCAACTACTTCATTAATGAGCATTTAAAGCACATAACCATTCTTGTTTAATGGAAACACTTTGCCTTGAATAATGAACCAGAAAAATTTGTGATGAGACGATGCATCGCATAATTGCAATATCGCAATATCGCATGATCGCATGATCACTCTTTCATTCTTTCGTAAGATCGCTTTTCTGCTTTATCGTGATATCACGATATCACAATATCGCATGGTCGCATTATCGCAAACTCATAAGTATGCACATTCCGTGTTTAATGTATTTCTTTCGATGTGCGATTTTTCGATATGCGATATCACATATCGGCGTTTTCTGCAGTTTTTCAGCATAAGTGCGTTTTAAAGCATGCGATGTGATATATATGTTTTTAATATGTGATCTCACATTGCAATCTCACATTCTTAGATTTTTGACTTGTAGGCAGGCATCCTGTTATCTTTTTTATGATATGATATCATTTAAGGAGTGATTTTGTCTTCCCTCATCACAAAACTTAAGTTTTTTTAGATATTTTCAAAGGTATTTTCTTAAGTTTACGATGGTAAGTTTTATTGAATAGGAAATACAATCACTAATTGATTTTTTTGAATTTTAGCTAAGGGTCCCTATATATTTAGTATTAGTCACAACACTAAAATAAAAAAGGGGGGTCGTTGGTGGCCACAACAATTGGCGATTCACTTGGAAGAACCAGTTATCCCTGTCGTTCTTTTGAATTTTCTATACTTCAAAAACAGAAAATTTTCCAGAAAATTAAACTTTATTATTGAAAGATAAAGTACATTATGTTCTAACCTGTCAATGATATTTTGATTCAACTATTTTCAACTCTAATTATTTACTTCCTCAAGCTAGTACTTGTATTTACATCAGTCATTACTTGGTTTTATAAAGATAAAACAAAGGCTTCTCTGTAAACCAGTTTTAAATATGCTCATTTGTCACAAGTAGAGCCTTTGTTGCCAATAGGCGTTCATAGCCTCGACAGGGTTACCTGTTACCCAACAATGATCCTTTATCCTACTTAAAGAAACCTACAACTCTCAAAGAAAAATCCACATCCACACTTATTGCTTTAATTTTATTTTACTCTTAAAGAAAAATGTCTTGGTTTGATAGCCAATTTATGACATAGTCATTCACTTGATTTATAACTTTGCTGAACAAGCTAGCTTGTGATGAGAACCCTTGTCTTTTGATTGCAACAATCTTGAGTCATTGCCCAATTGTGGTATGTAGTATTGGCAAAGTCAGCAAGTTATAATATCTGTGATTATGAGAAGCTGGCTCGTGATGAGACCTCTCACTCTTTAAGGTGAAGTGTATCCTTGGATTGTTCCTCTGAGAGTTGTGATTTCCTTAGTAGGGAGGAAGTCATTATTTCCTTAAGATAGCTCTAGATGACAATAGTAGAGTTTTTTGGAAGGAGTTGTTCTACAAAGAATCTTTATTTTGTTATTGATACCTTTCATTAGACTGATATAAAACAATTTCTTACTAAAGGTTGCTTTCATCGAATTTTATGAAGTTGAAACTAGTATCATATCTAGGCTAGAGTCTTTAACTATATCTTCCAATAATAAAGATCAATGTTCCGAAAGATTTGCTATTTATACAAGCGAAAGATCAAAATATGAAAGATAATTGATGTCTTTTTCGTAAATTCCTAATGTAACCATTCACAACTGGTTTTATTAAAATAAAAATCTAATCTACAAAATAAAAGAGTAATCTTATAGGGAAAATATTTTTTTAGGATCTAACCATTAACAGGTAAAGAATCTCTTTTACCTACTAAATCCTACATCATAAAAGTGGACGGACCTATGACTTCTAGAATATGAAAAGGACCAAGCCACATTCGTTGAAATTTTGTATGTTTTCCTTTTTCCTCGTGGGCCTTATCCCATTTTAAAACTAGATCTCCCATCTGAAAATCTTTTCTGGCCATCATGTTTGAATCAAAAGAGGATTTCACTAATGCTTGATGATAAGCGTGAGTTCTTTTGGCCTATTCTCACTGTTCTTCTAACTTAATTATTTCAATTTGCCTTAGTTGTAAGGAGGAAGTTGGTACTTCATCAATGTATTGAACTAAAGACAGAGAGGGGATTGCTAAATGAGTCGGAAGAACCACTTCTTTTCCATAAACTAAATTGAATGGAGAAGTGCCGATGGAGGCTTTATTCATTATTCGATCTACCCATAAAGTATATATTAAAGATTTATGCCAATTTTTATGATTTTGGTCAACTGTTTGTTTGATGATCCTAATTAGGTTTTTATTGGTAGATTCAGCTAACCCGTTCCCTTGTGGATAATAATTGGCGGAATATTTAAGTTTAAAACCTCTTTTAAGTGCAAATTCAGTCATTGCATTTCCAGAAAAGTATGATGCATTATCAAACATTAAAGCGGAAGGAAATCCAAACCTGGTGATTATGAATTGATCTATAAATTCAATGATATGTTCAGCATTAGCCGTCTTGAGTGGAACTACTTCTACCCATTTAGTAAAGTAATCTATTGCTATAAGGATGTATCTATGCTGCTTAGAAGAGTGAGGAACGATCTCACCTATTATGTCTAGTCCCCACTGATCAAAAGGTTGCTCAATGTTGACTGGTTGTAATGGCAAGGATGGTTTCTTCTGTCTCCCAGTGGCAGTTTGGCATACTTGACATTTCCTCACGTAACTGTGCGAGTCTTTGAATAATGTGGGCCAGTAATAGCATGTGCGTAGGATTTTATGTGCAGTAGCATCTCCAGCATAGTGTCCGCCTGCTGGCCCGTCGTGGAGTTCCTGAAAAACATTTTTAGCTTCAGATTCTTCAAGACATCTAAGTAGAACAGAATCATAATTTATCCTAAAAAGAAAATTATTCAAGAGTTGATATTGTTTGGTTTTCAACCTTAGAGCTCTTTTCTTAGTATAATCGAGGTGTGAGGGGGCATACCCATTCTTCAGATAATAAATGATACGACATATAATGACTCATTATCGTTTAGGCTTACCTCGTACACTTGTATGTCTGCAGATGGAATTTTGGATATCAGCGATGCTCTGGCCAGCATTTTGCAAAAGCCTTGACCTTTTGCAATGCTTTCTGGTTTGATTTCTACATCATATTCCTGTAATGCAGTAACCCAATTGGCTCTTTTCTCACCCACATCTTTTTGCACTAAAAGATTTCTTACCGGTGGAAATGGTACAATGATTTTTGTGTGGGTTTTGAGTAAAAAGGGTCTGAAATATTTGATTGCTTTGAAAACAACGTAAGCCTATTTCTCCACATCTGAATAATTTAATTCAGCTCCCTGTAAATTTGAACTAAAGAAAGCAATCGAGGCTTCTGCCTTCTCTTGATTTATTTGAGTAAGTATTGCTGCGTATGCTCTGTCCGATGCAAATGTATATAAAACAAAAGGCTCTGAAAAATTTGGAGTCACTAAAGATAGAGCATTGATGATTGCTTGTTTGATTAGATTGAATGCCTCATATTTGTCTTGGCCCCACTTGAGGTTTGAGTTCTTTTTTATCATTGCTTGTAAATGAGATACAATTCTTGAAAAGTCTGGAACAAATCTCTTTACAAAGTTGATCTGACCAAGGAAAGATTGCATAGCTTTTTTGTTGTGAGGTAGGGAAACTTCGAAAATCTCTTTGATTCTGTCAAGGTCAATGTGAATTCCAGTTTTTGACACTATGAATCCTAGAAGTTTTCCTTCACTTATTGCGAAAAAGGATTTTTTAGGGTTGAGTGAAATTCCATACCTAAGACAACGTTGGAAGATTTGCTTTAAATCTCTGAGATGGTTGCTTCGTGTCTTGGAATAGATAGTTATATCATCCAAATAGATTACCACAAACTTATTAACTAAACCTCTGAATGCAATGTCCATGGCTCTCTGAAATGTGGCACCAACATTAATTAGACCAAAAGGCATTTTTTTATATGCGTAGGTACCCCATTTGATTCTGAATGTGGTTTTTAATTGATCGTCAGGATGTACCAACACTTGATTATATCCTAAAAATCCATCTAAAAAGGAGATTAATTCTGACCCAATGACTGCCTGCAAGATTTGTTCCATAGGAGGCAAAGGAAAATTATCCTTTTGGCAGGCTTTATTAAGGTTTCGAAAGTCAATACAGATTCTAATATCTCTGTTTTTCTTTCTAACAAGGACCATGTTGGAGACCCATTTGGAATGTCGAACAGGGAAAATTATTTTGGCTTTCAATAACTCGTTGAGTTCAGATTTAATCTGATTTTCTAAATTGGGATGGATTTTTCTCAATTTTTGTTGGACTGGTTTTGCATTTTCCATCATTGGAATAGTATGTTGGATGATAGAAGTGTCGTATGTTTTAAGTTCATCATAGTTCCAAGCAAAAAAAATTATGTATTGTCTCAAAAGACAGATATATGCTAATTTTTCTTCGAGAGTTAGGCCAAGGCCTAGATTGATGTTTTGGAGTTTGGTATCAGTTCCTAGATTTACTAATTCATAATTCAAAGTTGAACTTTGGAGTTTTGAATTAGTAGATCTTTTAAACTGATCTTTCAAATCATAAAGGTCTTCTAATTTGATTACCGACTTAGGTATAGCATTGTTAGTGCTATCTTGTTGCAATTGTTGGTCATGTTGGTCTTCGTCAATTATTTGATTGGTATAAGATCCTTCGAATGCGAGAAAAATCACGATATCAGGATCATCGTCGAATATTCTCCAATTTGTGATGTTATCAGGAATAGAAGATCTAAAGATTAATTCTATTGAAAATCTATCAGGACTAAAATCTTCTGAAGGGATAAGTTTAGAAGCTACATTAGCCAAAAGGTCTGCACTTGCATTCTGGAGTCTGGGAATTGATGAAATATTAAATGCTATAAAGTTCTCAATCAGATATTGAACTAAAGATTGATAATGTTTTAAATGACCTGATAAGCAATGTATAGTATTACGTACCTGTCTGACTACAATTTCAGAGTCTCCGAAAACTTGAAGGTATTTGACATTTAATCTGATTGCTTTGTACAACCCTTGGACTAAAGCTTCATACTCAGTTGTATTGTTTGTGCAATCAAATTCGAGCTTGCAAGTTAACATAGTTTTATCTCCTTTTGGACTAACTAGCACACATCCTGCTCCTACTCCTTCGTTAGATTTAGAACCATCAAAAAATAATTTCCAAAATGAAGATTTATTTACAGGACTATCTAAAAAATTGATACATTTAGAACTATCTGTTTGGGAAAAGTTTTCGACTTGGGACAAAACAAAATGTTCTAAATAAGGTGACGTATGAGCATTAAAATTCCCTAGGAAAGAATCTACTAAGTAATTGCCAGTAATACTGTTGTTATATGCTATTGGTTCATTTCCCCCTCGAGTTCTGTTACTATGTACTTTTGATGTCGTTCTCATTCAACTTTTATTTGATTTGGTTTACCATTGTAGGGAAGCCACATGTGCAAACAATTAGTTGCGAAGTATCCATGAAGTTTTTCTGACCAATCCCTGCTAAGAATTAAGCCACAAAATTCTAGAATATCAGCAACCAAAATATCTATAACTTGACATACCTTTGGGTTGGATGAAAGCCTTATGGTAACCTGATTCAATTCACCAATTACCTCGACTTGTGATCAGTCTAGCTGGACTATGCGCACAGTAGACTTCTGTGGTTGAACGTTCAATTTTGTACATACTGACTTCGGTAAAATATTCGATGAAGCTCCAGAATCCACTAAACAATTATGCACATTTTTATTAAAAAATTCATAAGTAAGAAGAAAGTGGGGAGTATGAGATCTCGATCTGCCTCCAATTAATATGAAATCATTTGGATCAACCTTGTTAATCGCATTAGTCAGAGGTCTACCCATGTCATGGGAAGCTTGAGAAATTACAGCAGTAGGCAAAGGTGCAACTGGCACAGCATGTAATTCTTTCAAAATTATCTTTTGCTAGTGTTTTAACTTGCTCAATTCGTAAAGAGTGATATTGGCCCGAGTCTTCTTCATATCTTCTATAATATTGTACTCCATTCCATCAGAACTGATCAGCGTTTTAGATGGAGTAGACGCCTCTGTTTGGACTGGGCTAGTTTGAGTCACTTTAGATGTTGTCTTCTTGGGTACGACTTTATCCTTCATTGTCGAGCTTGCGCTCTTTTGCTTAGGGGTAGTTTGGGGGGGATCAAGATGATTTCTGCTTCGTGTACTAACCGGAAATGCTTCTTGATCCTCTTCTTGTGGGAGGATGAAATCCCACATTCCTTGTAGCTCTACAACTTCTTCTTCACTAGTTTGCTCTTCAGTAGCGATTTCCTCTTCTTCCTCAAATTCAGTGTTTGTAATAGCGTTGGGGGGCTTTGAATCAGTCGAGGGATTCCTTTTAAAAGCTCTGTAGGGCTTCTTTGAAGAAGTTTTTTCCACTTGTTTCTCGATGTCGACCATCTCGTTAGACATGGTCTTCAAAAATTTTTGCAATCCTTCTAAATCAAAAGGATCTTTCGATTGGTTTTTCTTGGGATCTTCTTTGAATGTTACCTTCTTAGACTTCCATTCTTCGATCATGGTCTTCTTTTCAAGGGATATAATCTGTTTCTCTACAGTTATTGCTTCTTTCATGTTTTTAGCCAAAGTTGTCTTATTAGCCCTATCCACGAAGATTGCTATATTTGATGGTAATGCAATAATGTACCATTCACTTCTTACTTCTTCGCTGGGCTTGGAAGTAGTAGGAATTTTGTTTAATAGTTTATTGAAACGAGAATTGAAGTCTTTGACGGGTTCTTTTGATTGGGCCATGAGGTTTGACAGGTCACTAATCAACGTTGCGGTAGACCTATCATCACCAAAATTAATGAGGAATTTCTCGTCGAAGATTTCCCAACTAATAATAGATCCAGATGGTAGTGAAAAATACCATGATCCGGCTGTTCCTTGGAGGGTATATGGGAAAAGTCGAATGAGAGCATCTTCGTTGGTAACTCCATTAAGATTTATGGATAGCATAAAGTTATTGATATGCTCTTCCACTAGCATGCCTTCTTCAGGATTGAATTTAGGCAGCCATTTTTCAGGATGGGCTGGCAGCTGACTCAAGGGCGCAGGCATTAAGACTGCCCCTGGATTGTTCCATGGAGATTGAACCATTACTGATTTACTAACGGAAGGAAGTGGAGAAGATGATCCCCGAGGTCGAGAAGATGAGGATATAATAACTCCGAATGATTGAGAAGGGGATGTAGAAGTACCAGTAGGTTGGTGAACAATGATCTGGAGCGGCAGAGTGGATGGTTGCCTTCATGGTGAGGAAGTTGAGATGGATGATGATGGTGAAAGAGTCTTGCTATCAGACCCTTTAGGTGATTTCCTTGCTGTCTTCCTAGTGGGTAGAGGTAATTCAGTTGGCTGTACACCAAATTTTTCGCTCTTTAATCTAGTCAAGGGATGAGTAGGGTTATATTGTGAAGTCACGCTGCCTTGAGATTTATCAGATCTTGGAGGAGATCTAGAAAATCGCTGAAGTTTGTGAATCAAAGATTCAACTTCAAGAGGTTCAAAAATATATTGTTCTGAAATATCAGGGTTTATAGAAACCGCTATTGATCCTACGACTTCTGACTGTGGATGTAAAGATTCTAAATGAAGTGGAGAAGTTGAGGGAGACGGTGAGGGCGATTTACTCTCATAATGGTATTTTGATTTGGGCTTACTTTCCATTCATAGTTACAAGCCCTCCTTCTAGTACCAAATATGTTGAAGCCCCAAAAATGGGTTCAACAACAAGGGGGATAACCGCCCGGTCCGGACCTTGGTTGGCAACTCCTTTTCCGTTTGGTATAGCGGGTCTGACTGGGGATAATGGGACCAGTTTCCAAATTTGTGTGCGTGTGTAATATTGATTGATGTTTGTGGCTTTAAAAGATTCTAAATGAGATAATCTACTTCTAATTCTAATATAATGATATGCAATTGTATTCTAAAATGCAACCACATCTAATATCTATACTAACCCGAGGTAAGATTTTTCTGATATGCGATCTAAAATGATTTCAAATAACAATTGGTAATGAAGATTATTCAACTGTTATAAGAAAAGAATTCAATATAGATTAACTACTTCACATAAAAAGTTAGACGAAATAGTTGTGAGAAGCATATCACATAGTAAGTTGTTCACATATCAAGCACAAATAAATAGCTATCACCGTACAAATGTGCCAAATGATAACTCAGGCATTCAAGCATTAACATATAAACAACTAAGCTTAAATATCACTCTAACACAAGAGATAGAAACATTTAAGAGATAGAAGTACCATTTATAACTAGTTCTACTCATGAGCTTCAAGCGATAATGATTTATCTCTTCTCAATCCGACATCAATTAAGAATACAAAAGTGCAACATCAGTAGCAGATATCAGATGCAAAAATCAATAAACCATGTTCCATTCATTCACCAAAACCTCCTCTTAGGGTGCAAAAGTGCATGTTCTGAGGACAAGTTTTTGATAAATTTCTGGATCCTTCTCTGAATGCATGAGAAGGGTTTAAATACTACTAACTATGTCTAAAAATAATTTATTTACAAAAATTTAGGATACAGTTTAAACGATCGTCCTTTTTCTAGGCAAAATAAAATAAAACTATTTCTAAAATTAAATCTAAAACTAACTATTTCTGTATTTTCTCCTTAATGTCGCAAGCATTCAGCATTTGCTTGATATGAGTCAGTTGGCTGACTTCAGCCTTTAAATGTGCTGCAAAACGGAATCAGCAAGAGCTGGCACCATCTTTTCGGTACTGGGCTTATAGGAGACTAAGCAATTAGAGGCTTCCCATTTCAAGAAATTTTACCCAACGATGCGCGATTAGCACTACGCACGCGCTAATCGCGCATCAAAAACTGCCTTTGTTTCTTAATCCGGGCTTCCTTAGTGCGGTTTTCACCTCTTCTGTGTTTTCTTGTAGCGGATGTAAAGTTGAAATTTTGTGAAAACAATGATTCTGAGAGCTCTTGACCTTGAGCCCTAAACTACCTGTCTTGATGCCAGCACTGTCTAATATTCCTTTAACCATTTCTGTGCAGGGGAGAATTTTGGGCCTTGCTGCTCCGGTGCAGGAATGAACAAGCTAACCCTGCAACTGATGCTTCAGATGACCTTGATGAGCCTGTAGTAGCCATAAATCCCATTACTTTAGGATTTATTTCCTCAAATAGATTATGTATGCCTTCCCAAGTTAAAATACCTGCGTTTTTGTTGCATGTTGTGTCTTTGTGCAAGGGTTCCTTTTCTCTATCTTCAGATATAAGAGCCTCGCCTATTTTCACCGTAGTTTCCTGTACACTGCTTTGTATAGCCTTTTGTCCTTTGTTCCTACAGTTTACAAGTGAGGTGAGAGTAATGACAATAGATAACGATGGGAATGCTTTGATTGCCAAAGACATTTAAAAATATGCCACCTTAAGTGAACTGCCTCTTTGATAAACTCAAAACTAGATTTCATTAACATATGGAAACTACTTCATTAATGAGCATTTAAAGCACATAACCATTCTTGTTTAATGGAAACACTTTGCCTTGAATAATGAACCAGAAAAATTTGTGATGAGACGATGCATCGCATAATCGCAATATCACAATATCGCATGATCGCATGATCGCTCTTTCATTCTTTCGTAAGATCACTTTTCTGCTTTATCACGATATCACGATATCACGATATCGCAATATCGCATGGTTGCATTATCGCAAACTCATAAGTATGCGCATTTCATGTTTAATATATTTCTTGCAATGTGTGATTTTGCGATATGCGATATCACATATCGGCGTTTTCTGCGGATTTTCAGCATAAGTGCGTTTTAAAGCATGCGATGTGATATATATGTTTTTAATATGTGATCTCACATTGCAATCTCACATTCTTAGAGTTTTTTCTTGTAGGGAGGCATCCTGTTATCTTTTTTGTGATATGATATCCTTTAAGGAGTGATTTTGTCTTCCCTCATCACAAAACTTAAGTTTTTTTAGATATTTTCAAAGGTATTTTCTTAAGTTTACGATGGTAAGTTTTATTGAATAGGAAATACAATCACTAATTGATTTTTTTGAATTTTAGCTAAGGGTCCCCATATATTTAGTATTAGTCACAAGACTAAAATAAAAAAGGGGGGTTGTTAGTGGCCACAACGCCAGCTTGTGATGCATCTTCACTTGTGTGTTCCCTTCCCAGTTGAGTACACTTACATAATTTCCAAGGGGTGCACTCATATCAACCCACTTGTGTTAGAACCTCTCTTGCACCTTCCTTGACTCAATGCAGCAATCACACCCTTACTACTGAAAGAGTTATCTTACTTTCCTTTGTGCGACATTGAGGTGAAGGCATTGCTTTATGACCCACTGTTGGGACTCCTAAACCAAACAGTGTGAGGTCTAATTGGGACTTCTTACCGAGGAGATCCCCTTACATGTTAGCAGGTCCAACACCATCAACAAATACCTAGGAGGTTGAATCATATCATGGTAACCTCTCGTTGCATGTTTACTCTGAATGGCTGATGGCTTGGGTAGATGTGGGAGGAGGGTGTTATAGAGTTGTATGAGAGCGTGGTTACACTCTCTTTGGGGTATGTGTTGAATATTGGTTGCATGTGTGTTCCTTATGCATGTAGTCATATGCTTGCTATATTTTCATTTGTAGTGATGTCGCCATGTGAAGGTTGAAGGTGTTGTCCTGGAGTACGCCTTCATGTGTGTATAGTTGATTATACATTATTATGCACGTCAGTGTTCACATGGTATCAAGTGCACGTGATATGGTTGTTTTTGTCATGCATCAGGTCATGATTTTTGTAGTTGAGATTATCATGCAATGATGACTGGATTCTAGCTCGAATGTTGTGTATATGGTTTTATACTCATATGTTATATGTCTATATGTAGTTGTTAAAAATGCATAGTCTTGGTTATAGTTATGCATGAATAGTAGGTCAAAAATTCCTTGTGAAGTCATTGTATGCAAATTGAGGTCATCATAATTCTATTGATTGTTATGATGCTAATGTGTTGGCTGAGATAGAACATGAGATATAGATAATCATAATGAGATTGTAGCCTTAGACTTTGGGGTAAGAGCAGATTACCATACAGGTATTGTATGTTTGGCATGCAGGTATGTAAGTTAAGGATTGTGAGATGCATTAGGTTTGTATACATTATGTTTATGTAGATGTATGTTGATGTTATGGTTACATTCATGATAGATGTTAGTTGATTAATGTAGTTATATCCACATGTGTCAGATAGTCAAGAATGATAGTAACCTATAGATGTATGCATTTCTATTGTTGTTTTATATTAGATAGCATGATGATCATGTTATGTGTTGTTGATAAGTATGTTATAGGTTAACTTCTTGTTGTTATATGACAGTTAGCTTGACGATTGGGTTATATGTTGCCAATGAGCATGATATATAGCTTATGGTTGTT
Source organism: Pinus taeda (assembly GCA_000404065.3). Taxonomy (NCBI): domain Eukaryota; kingdom Viridiplantae; phylum Streptophyta; class Pinopsida; order Pinales; family Pinaceae; genus Pinus; species Pinus taeda. The sequence goes on from APFE030447472.1 coordinate 32,278, forward strand.
ATACGCTAGTAAATTGATGATTAGGGTTATTACGTTAAGATATTGATGTTATATGTATCATGCTAAATTGGATTTCCCTATGCAGATGGTTCGGGTTATGACATTCAGGTATGAGTCGACTTATTGTGTTGCATTTTGTGTTACTAATCTAGACCGATCATACATGTGTGACTTCTATGCATAAATGATAAATGCTTATGAGTTTACAATGTGAAAATGTTAATTAGTTAGTGTTATGGATATCGTGATCTTATTTATGTTTGAGTTGACATGTTGTAAAGTTATATCTTGCTAACTAGATTGATTGTGCAAAGAAGGTAACCTCCCCTAAGGTACAGTAAGGTATGAGTTTTCTTAGGTAGTATACTTGGTGCTTCATTCTTGATTATGTCATCTATTTAATGTTGAGTGTTTGGCGTCTATTATGTCATCTAGTTGATTTATCTAATGGAGTATGTTTGCAAGCTGGTTAAATGTTTGATGAATTTCATAACGTGAGTATGTGTTCCAATGATCTTTCTTTAAGATGGTTTTACTAAGACATATGTGTTGAGACATCTGATATGTACTTGAGTGTAGTAGGTGATAGTTGTAACATTATGTCTAATGACTATAAGTTGACTATGGAGTATGATATGATTGTTTGTAAAAGTTTATCTCAAATTGATAGATATGATTTTCTTGATATTTGGAACATGTGGTTGATATGTGTAAATAGTTGTATGAAACATGCTTGGTATTAGTGTGACAAGGTAACACTTGATGTGTTTATATAACTAATAGTTGGGTAATGTGATAGTACATAGTAAGCCTCAATTGCAACCAAGTGAAAAGGTAAAAGGAAGAAATTGGACAAGAATTAATTTTGCTATGTTTGGAAACCCTAATTCCAAACAAATGAGTGCTTTGAATATCAGAAGTCTTCTTAAGCTTGATTTTGTTTCACATTATGTGGATATGTGCTAGATTCATGAACATGTACTTGACATGTATATTAGCTAGTCTTTAGTTACAGGTGGATCTATCAAAGGATTGGAGTCCCTTGAGAGATGGTGTGGATGTGTTTAGTTGCAAGAAATGTGCTTGGCATTACAAGGTAAGGTAACTAATATATTGTTATATTTATTTATTCACTCACAGTGATGTGTAGATGGTAGTGTGATGTAGGGGATTGCATGGTGAAGAGGTTCCCATGAAAACTTGAAGAAGGCTCGGGTTGAGAATTCCTTGGGAACCACGGGTATTGAATCATGGTGTTTGTTTCTAGTCTTGTGATTTTGGTCTTTTGGTGCTTTGTTGTGCTTGATTATGGTTTTTTATGCCCTATGAATGGCCATGCCACTGGGGTTGTGGTATCATGGTTTCCTTAGTTGTTTCTTGTCTTTCCTTTTATGTTTTGAGTGTCTTAGGAATTGGTTGTGGAATAGGAAAGTTGATGGAGCTTGGGGAGAGTTGTGTGGTACCCAATAAGTAATGTAAGTCTAGGATGAAGCTCAATTCATGAGTAAGTGTAGTAGAAGGTAAGACTATGACATTCAGTTGGACTCACTAGGTCCATTGGTGTAGATGGAATGTAGCAATATAGTCATGAGAAAGGTAACCAGAAAAGGTAAAGTAAATGGATCTGAGGTGTTAGTTGCCTTAACTATATTGGGAATGATTGTTCTCAGTGTTGTGTATGAGTAAATGAAGTACTCTTAACCTTGACCATGGTATCTAGTAATTATGTTAGATCATGATTATGTTAATGTAGGTATGCATGTATGTCATGTTTGATAGGGTCATCATGGATCATGATTATAAATGCAAACATTTATATGTATACATGTATGTATGTATGTCATTTTGTCACAGGATGATGATTGTTTTATGCTAGTGATTATATATGTATCTATGTCACTATTTAGCACGGTTATCAGGAATCATTCTTATGGAGGAATGATTACTTACAAAAGCCAATGACATGAAGAAGTTCCTAGATATGAGGTTTCAATTCGGAATAGTAGTCATGAAAAAATATGAGGTAAGTATCATGTGGTTATGAGTTGATATTATGTGATTATATTATTTCTATGTTATGGATAGGTTATCCCGAGGGATACATCAATAAAGTGAAAGTAGTGTGGTTTGCAACATGCTGGGACAAGAATGGATAAGACACTGGAAGCAAGGTTGCTTGGTAAAGAGTCAGTGTGGTTTTGGATTTGGGGTATGATTATTGTGCATATGTTGTATATGTTGATGTTTTGTGCATGCGATATGGTGTATATTCAATTTGTGTACATGTTTATTATGTAATGTTATGTACATGGTGTTAGTACAAATAGTGTTATATGAATGTTGCATATTTAGTGTTGGTATATATGGTGCTATGTACATGTTGGATTTAGGATGTTGTGTACATATTGTAGTGTGTACATGATGGATATGCAGTGTTGTATGCATATGGTTCTCAATGCATGTTGGATATGCGGTGCTATGTACAGATAATGTTGTGTACATGTTGGATATGTAGTGCTATGTACATGTGGTGTTGCATGCATGTTGTACATGTGATGTTATATACATATGGTGTGTTGTGCATGATTGTAAATGTGGTGTTCTACACATGTGGTGTTGTGTACATGTTTTTCAAGTGGCGCTGTGTGCAGGTGGTGTTCTGTACATGTCATGGATGTGGTACTATGTACATGTGGTATTGTGTACACATAGTACAAGTGGTGTAGTAAACATGTGGAATTGTGTACACATTGTGTAGGTGGCGCCATGTACATGTTATGTTGTGCACATGTTGTGCAGGTGGTGCGATGTACAAGTGGTATTGTGTACATGTTGTACCTATGCCACTGGTGCATGTTGGTATTGTGTTCATGTCATGCATGTTGTGTTGAGGGCATGTAGTACTAAGTATGTGCATGTAGTGTCTGGTGTTTTACTTCGGGTATAAATGTATTGTGTTGTGTTGTATGCCAGGTCTAGGTGTATGTATTGTGTTATGCACTAGATATATGTGTATGTATTGTATTGTATACACTGGATGTAGGTGTATGTGTTGTATTTCAGGTGTAGGTGCATTTATTTTCATGGAGTTGTATGTCGTGTGTGGTCATATGTGTTTGTTGCATACTATCTATATGTGCACCTGGTTGAGGAGAAGGCACTGGGTGTTTGTCAGGTGTGGCATTCAGTCTAGCATGTTTACAAGATAAGAACAAAGGCAAAAGTAAGGATCAGTTAAAGGTTAAGTATCGATATATTATTTCAGTTTTATTATGCATGTGATTTATGATTCTAGTATATGATGATTACATGTAAATTATGATTCTGTTTGTGATGGCTACATCTGATTCATGATTTTGATCTATGATGGATATTTTTGTGGTAACCCGATGACATATTTTTATAGATGTTGATTTGGTCAAATATGTTAGTTTGACTTGTTGTGGTGGGAAACAAACAAGGTTGAAAATGTACCTTCTTGACGAGCTACCAATAAGATATGATATGAATTTATTTCAATTTATTTTCAATGTAATCAAATTTACGTTTTTGTTACAAGAATGCATCAACATGTGTGGTTGAGTGGTTGAAATCAATTGCAAGAATTAGTAGTGTCAGAAAAAGGAATTGGAAAATGCAGCAATAAGATGGTAAAGCATTTCAGGAGCAGGGCCATTGTGGGACATTGGTACCCAATAGTGTCGATTCATTTCCATGATAATTATATGGCCAGCATGATCATTTTGAGGTAGGGATATGCCTTACTTTTTGTATCTTTTGATGCGAGGAAGCCTTACCAAGGTATGGACTGCCTAAGGTGGGGGTGCCAACGGAACTTAATAGGTGAGACTACATGGAAGGGGTTACTGGAGTGCCTAAGGGACTATGTAGCAGAGAAGGGAAGATTGAGGATGGATTTTTTTTGTCATTATCATTTCTAGATGGAATGAGATGCAGATTGGTAGTGTGCCCTGGAACAATCAGCCGGTAATTGTTCACTGAGAGAATAAGTGCTGCATGATTATAGCATTGGACATTGGATGTAGTTTGACTATGGCAGTGGATTATTGACTTCCCGAGAAGGAGGTGAATCTTGGTATTACTTGAGGATGGATGTGTGAGCCTATGGATTCCCTTGTTGCGAATACAAGCATCATATCTTCTATTTTATAATTGATAAAATGTGTATATGCATATATTATTGTAAATATTGTATCGAGTTGAATTTATAAAGACCCATACACAATACTGTTATTTGTTGGTTGAAGCAAATGTGTTTATGTCTATGTGATTATTGTAAATACCATAATGAGATGTGTTATAAAGCTCCACTATGTGGTATGTTTTCATGATGTTATGTCTTAATAGATGTTTATTGTAAATACTACAAAGAGCTATGTTATAAAGCTCCATGGGAAGTATGTTTCGTTTTCAATAGTCTTGTTCGTTATAGGTGTCATTGAACATCGAGGATGGTGTTCCACCAAGGGGGAGGGTTTTGTAACATCCCTAGTTAAAAACTCATGTAAAAATATATAAATACCACAGATGATGGGACATATATTCCAAGCTGAATGGTGGGGAGAAAATCCTAGTGCATTGATTTGGTTTATTATGGTTAAGGAAATTGGTAGAGGAAATGGCTAAGGCTTTCGAGAGGCATGATGAATTCATTGGCATTTTATTTATGAAAACAATGGAAATTAGGAGAAAAGGGAGGTGAAATCTCACAGGTTGCATGTGAGGAGGAAATTGAAAGAAAATAATGGAAAATGAGAAAATAGAGCCCTCATTAATAAAAAGTCTTTTGAGGATCAGTTGGCAGGACTTGGTCTATTCATTTTTGGAGCTCTTTCATTATTCTTTCTCTCCCTCTCATACTCTTGGATACTTAGATTTTTCTTGGAACACTCTTGGAGGGTGTGGCATACTTGGGATTTTGGAGCAAGAAGGCAAGCGAAAAGTAGGAAAGCACAAGAAGCAATTGGGATCAGTAGTTACATAATATTTTCTTGCAGGTACCGAGTTGCATGTATAGCTTCTTCACTAGTTTTGGCATGCATGGCATATGCATGTAGATTTTTGGTTATGATTTGTCATTGGCATGGAGGATTCCATAGACCGACAGTCGATTCCCTAGCATTTCCATTTCCTAGATAACCATGGAGTTTGTGGGTTTATTTCCTGGTTGTGTTTTTTGTTGGTTCTCATGTTTCCTGAGCTTGGTTTGAGTTACTAGTTCCTGTAGCCTCAAACACTTTGCAGCCCTCTAACAACTTGGGTTAAGTTACTAGTCCTATAGCTTTAGTTGGACAAACTCTCTAGAGCCCTTGGTGGGCTGAGTTACTAGTCCTAGAGCCTTGGTTAGAAAAATGCTGTAGAGCCTGACAGTAGTTGTGGGTTGAATTACAAGTCTTAGATCCTGGGTTGGAACAAACACTCTGGAGCCCTGGATGGCTAGGCTGGAGACCGAGATGGTGATGGTTTTGGTGAAGTATGATCATGAGGCGGAATCATTACTTGATGGATTGAGGTGGATGGCATGCAGAAGTTGTAGATTAGTTTTGATTGATGTGTTCTATGATATCCCACATTCATGCTTAGAATATGGCATGGCGGTGGATGGTTGAACATATATTTGGCTCAGCCATTCTACGATCGAGTGGAATGTGGAAGTCCCATCCCGGGTTTGGATTTTGCATCATTAATGAAAAGTGATATCTCTTGGTATTTATATGAGTATTATTATGGATTATATGTGGTTATATAGCTATGATTTTATCAATATTTGTGTCCCTATTATGTTGGTTATATGTATATTTTATAACAACAATTATGTATGGCTCTCATCATGTTTTTACTTGTATGTGAATATATAATGTGTCTGTGATCTAATAGATGAATATGTAGTGAATGACATGGGGAATAAATGGTTCATAATAATTCTTAGATAAGTATAAGATCCCTACACTTAATTATGTTGTTTACACCTATAGGTTACATGTTCACAATATGTTTAATGAAATGACTGTCATGGCTAGTAGGGGTCTGGGTAATGTATTGATCATATCATTTCTTTTGCATCATTGTTTCCTTATAATTTTCCTAATTTGAAGCATTCATTCCATTTTGGGCAGTGCCCTAGGCTCTAGACCTGAAAAAGTGTCTCAAATCCCAGAGTTGTTGGCATAACACTAGTAGTTTGGCTCCATAGTCGCTAGCAAGCAAGCCTGTGAGAGAGTCTCTGGATTGTTGGTCACATGCATGCCTTTTCATGGGAGCGACTTTGGGTTTAATTCATCTAAATGATAGGTTAACTCAGAGGTTGGGCACCTGAAGTGCTAGATTAGCTTCTTGGGGTCCTTAAGCACCTGAGGGAGGTCTGTATGTTGTGTTTTCATCTATTCCATTTCCTTAAGGTTACCTAGGAGGTTGAATCATATCATGGTAGCCTCTTGTCATGTCTTTACCCTAGCTGGCCGAGGGTAGATGTGGGAGGAGTGTGTTATAGTTTTTTTTTTTGCTTTGTAGTAGATTCAATTATTTTTTTATCCTCGTCTCTTATTTAATTGTTACTTGTATATATTCTAGGTGAAGTATCTCTTCCAAACTCATCGTGGTTTCTGGCCTTTATTTAATTGTAGTTAGGGTTTTGAGGAATATTAGCATGAATTTTAGGATTTTCTTCAATCTTATTTTTTTGGTAACCTAAGTCTTGCATCTTGTTCATATGCAATGCCATCCACATAAATAAAATCATTTTTTCATAACGTGATCATTCACTTCAAAGAATATCATCCAACATTTGAGAAATTTTCAAGTTACTAGTGAGCTTGCCTACTTCATTCCTTAATGAAAATATTTTTTTCTTCAAGCTTCTCACAATTTTCTTCTTTTCCCTTCAACTGTATTTCCATGGCTTCTTTTTTTCTATTAGCTTTATCAAAATAAATTTTGAACGAGATGGCTTACCCAAATTTTTTCTCTTGCTCTTTCATTTTTTGATCAACTTCTAATTCTAGCTTCTCATATTCCTCAATATTTTTCTTTAGCTCACTCGAGAACATTTCTTCTCACCTTTTTTCTTTCTTTGGTTAAAATCTTAGGAGGAAAACTTATATTTCATCAATGTTATGACTCTCCTTTTCAATGATATTTAAACACTCTTTAAGCCTTTTATTTTGTTGTCTGATCCCAACAACTTATTCTTGAGTAACCACACATTTTGCTTCAAAATCATTGGTATAAGCTTATTCTAGAATTAACTAAATCTTCTAATTATGTTCATCTTTGACAAAATATTCCATCTTCATGGCTATGGAGGAGACTTCTTTTGGTTGTTTGAAGTCACGCCTTCTTGAATTTCCCATCTGTGTTTCTGAGGTCTACCTTCTGGAAAATAAGTTGTGTCTAAAGATATCGATTTTGATACTGATTATTGGAAACACTAAGATGGGGCTTCACTTAGTTTTCAAGTTGTCCCTTAGATCTATAATAAATAACCTCTGGTCCTCAACAAATCATTCAATGAGTTTTCATCTAACCATGCAACCTTGAGGTTTGTGCCTTCAAGCTTGATCACAACCACTTTCTCTTCATCTATACATCTTGACTTGGCTCTTTACACTTTATCTCCTACATGTTAGTTCTTCGTATTTGATCAAAAAGAGGATTTCCCATCTATCACTTCAACTTTGTTCACTCTTATTCTTCTTTGTATAGTTTTCTACCTAGTTGGAACCTTGTACTCAACTATGTATATTTCTTTCTACTCCATAGGGATTTTTCAAAACACTTGGACCCAAAGGGGAATTTAATACATTGAAGTCCTACATCATGAAACCTATTAGCATTTGCACTAGAGACTTACCTTATCCGCTCCATATGCCTATAATAAAAATTACCCATGATAGCCTCATTCTTACTACACCTCCATCCAAAATATGGCTCATACCTATGATCGCCTTAACATTATAACTACGTGAAATAATAACACCCTTAACACTGCTTTAGATAACTAGATTTGGCCTCGAAATATCCCTCCAATAATTCTCTAACATAGGTCAATCACTTGAAAGATTAGACTAGAACTCGGTATATAACAAGACTACAACTTCGACATAAAACTAAAATTGAAATCAACCTTCAAAAATTTAGAAACCAAACTTCAAACTAGACCTAAATTTAACCTTAAATGCAATATCACTTGGCCCTCAAACCATACGTAAATTTTGTCTTCAAAATTCTAGGGATCAATCTTCAAACTAGGCTTGAACTCTAGCTTCAAACACTAGAGTTTGGCCCCTAGAAAGGACCTAAAACTTGGCCTTAATAGGACTGAATTTTATCCTTCAACAAGGTTCAAACAATACCTCTACAATAGCTTTGTAACTCACCCTCTAACCAGGACAAATAACCTTCTAAAAGAGTGGTGAAAGCCCTTCCAAACATGTGCCAAAAAAACCTTCCCATAGAAAACCTCTCCAACTCAGCTTCACTTTACTTGGTGCTTGAGATATGAACCTCAAAACTTCTCCTTCACTTTCTTAAACAATGTTGAGTTGGCTATTGAATGTCTTAAACTCCTCCACATAACAAGTATTTATAGTGCATTTGATCCCCAAAAGAAAGGCTGGCATGCCCACGAGCTTCGCAAACTTGTGCACTAGTTGGAATGACTCAACAAACTGTATATGGAATATTTAAAAAACTGCTTCTCCTCAACCATGAGGAATTAGAGGGGGCGCCACATACATTGGAAAGGTATTGGAGTAAGTTTTCCAACCATATATATTACGTTCCCATTTGATCTAGGTAATTGGAGTAAAAATCAATTCAAAGATAGGATATCTAAATAGAGCATCAAAAATCCAAAAACAATATTTACAAAATGTGTATCATATATCATTGGAAAGGTATTGAAATATGCTATTTGGCTATGTAATTTTCTTTTTCAATTGAATAACCTTTAACATTAATAACAATCATTTGCAAAAGTAATAATATTTTTAATATTATTTCGATTTTGATCTCCTCCATTATTCCCTAACGGTCCAAGAATACTACTACATCCTTATGCCATCCTTGCATGCGCCCAATATGGAAATTTAATTTATAGTTTGTGTTAATTATATAAAAAATTAACATTATAATACATATATTAAAAATAATATTGATATAAATGCATTTATCATTTTAAACGAATAATTTTTTCTAGTTTTATATTTTATAATATTATATATAATAAATTTAATTATTAATAACATTTAGTAAAATTTTATATTGATTATTATAATCAACTAAACATGTATGAATAATTTTATTTATCTCGATATTCTAGGCTTTTAAGTTAAATTAAATGTTATTTCAAAATTTTAACATCAATTCATTTAAAAATTAAATAATAAAATTAATTTTTTCTTAATATAAAATATTTGAATATATTAATATACTTCCATCACTCTTTAAAATTGGTTGTCTTTTACCCTAGATCTTAGTGTCCTCTCATTCAATGCAAACATTGATAACATCCATGCCAGCACATCCTAGAGCATTAATGGTTAAGGCGGGGTGGCAATTTCACTCAGCATCTTGTGCAACTTACAATTAATGTGAAAGGAACAGTGGTAGATGGAGAAGACTTGGGATTTAAACTGTGCTTAGGATTTGGATTTGGGAGTTAAATCATAGGGGAACCTTCATTCTGGATCTTGTCATGCTCTGCGGGTGGCTGACCTATGTTACCTTCCCTGACTTCTATTGCAGGCCTCTATTTCATTAGCTAGTCTTTGTTGTCAGTGTTTTTTATTCTTTCTGCCCTATGTTGCTAGCCTTGGTTACACTTGCTAAGCAAAGAAAGTCAAGAAGATTAGAATTGTTGACATAAACTCTTCTTACTTGACGGACATGGTTCGAGAAAGAGGCCATGCTAGAAGAGGAGGGTCTAGCCAAGGGCATCAACCTCTCTCACCTTGGCATGGAAGGGGTGAAGAAATTTGATGAAGACATGCCTCAACATATCAAATGCCTGGTCACCACTATGGAACTCAAGAGCCCAAGAATATTGGAAATGGTCAGTGAGTTGTCAGGAACTTGTCGGGTCATCATCCGAGGGACCAGGGAGAGGTCTTGTGTGTTTTGGAAGGCATAATTACGGACATGAAATTCCACGTAGTCCAAATTGATTTGGTTTTGAGGGTCATGTTAGGAGCTCAGGGAATCGAATTCCCTCCTCCTACGTCTAGCTCCATCCCATTCTCTACAGAAATCGAGCCACTCAAACTCGCTCTTTCAAGGATTCAAGTCTCCTAGCCCTAAGATCTAAAGGCCTCTGAAAACGAAGTAAAACTAACCAAGTAGCCCTCACGCTTTTGGCCTTGCGGAGAAAGTGAAAACTTCAACTAACAAGGCCATTGCTATAAACAATCTTAAAGGTGAATATCTTTCCAGTTAAAAGTAAACATTGGCCTATATGAAACATTCAGCAAGTGGCAATGACCTCTATTACTATTGTAAAGATAAAATGACCCTTTCGAGTACATATCTCACCATAAATAAGTGTGCTAACAAGCTCCAAAAACATCTTTACCATACATGTACTCTATATAATTTTTTGAAAATCTAATAAAAATTTGCTTAAAACAGAAAACCATCATCTTTAAACATAACCCAAGAAAAATCTATTTAATAATCAAAAATTTAAAAATATTAACCCTAAATCAAATTTATTTTAGTTAAAATAGCTATTTTAATTATAACAAATATATATTATTTTTTTTTTATTATAACTTAAAAGATCACATTATCAGATTATATTTTTTTTTAAATAAAATATACCCTTGACATTTAAATTGGATCCCTCTCCCCGAGGAGCTGTGTCAAGTCACACTGTGCATTATGTAATTGTACATTTACATGCAAAGCATAACAGGATAACATGATAAAAGGTAAAGGCAAAGTCTACGAATTACGGGATAAGGTTTTTTTAATATTATTTTTTTAATAAAGATTGGTTCAACATAAAGTAAAATGAAAAAAATTAAGCTTCATTGTTTTTTGAAATTTCGTTTTAAATTTATTTAAAAGGTCTATATATAAACATTGCTGAATTAAAGGATAAGGAATTTTTATATTATTTTTTAATAAAATCGTTTCCACAGAAAGTAAAATGAGAAAATTGAGCTTCATTGTTTTTTGAAATTTCGTTTAAAATTTATTTCAAATCTGAATTAAAAGAAATCAAAGCACATAAATTTTAATTAAAGCACTGTTCTAATTTCTACAGTTTTGGAGTTTTTTAAAAAAGAATTCCTTAAAAACAGTGTGGTCAATTTATTTATTTATTTAATTTTTGTTAAATTTATTATTATTATTAAATGTAGCACATTAAAATTCAAGTTTTAAATCATATGTCATTATTTTTATTAAAATATTGTAAATTAAATAGAAAAAATATAAATATTTCGTTAAATTAATTAATAAAATATTTAGTTAAAATAATTAATTAAAAAAATAAATATAGTATTTTTTTGAAATACAATTTATTTAAAAAAAATAAACTAATTTAAATCCATCTTAACTCCAAATCTAAATAACTTTCCTAATTTCTCCAATAAAACCATTTATATTTTCCAACGAAAAAGTACCATTAACCTAATGCATACACAACACAAATCTTGGGAGTTGTCTATAATGCGACTTTTTGGAAATTCCAGTGACGGAATCCGGCGGAAGAAATGAGGTTAAATCTTGATTTTTAAGCAGTTAAAATGGTTTTTTAACTGTATATTTGGATTCAGCGCCCTGAAAAACCCCTGGGAGCAATTGATTGTGCAGAAACTAGCTATCAAACATGGGATTCCAATGAATTGCTGCCGGATTTTGACCAGAAAAATCCGCCAAAAAGACTTTCAAAAATTCGCATTATAGACTACTGCCAAATCTTGTCCACATTTTGGATTCAGATACGTAAATAAGTTATTTCTACAAGATGGCAATGGCGTGGAAGCCATGTATTGGAATTTGGGCCTCCTTTCGATATATGAACAAACGTCGCTGTCTTCATAGATCTGCTCGGTGGCCGGGTGGCACTCTCCAGTTTCTTTGTTTTCTTGAAGAGATGGATGGATAGATACATGTTTGGGTGCTGGCTTTACCAGATATATATATTAATTATAAATTTGATAATATATATAAAATATTTTAATATATAGATTTTTTATACGGAGTAATGTTTTTTACTATTATTTTTTCATTTTAAAATTTAAATATTTCTAATAGTTTGTAAATTAATAAGAAAAACTTTCGACGAAAACCTTTAGATTTTCATTAAAAAATATCATAACAATATTTGTTTTATTAATCTCTTGCTCAAAACCATACCCTTATTTAGATTTTCTTAATTAATGTATATTTAAAAATTAAATATGGAGAAAACTAAATCTCTCTTTAGTTTTTAATGTTATATAAA
>APFE030447472.1:45033-115139 GCA_000404065.3 Pinus taeda
ATTATTTCTTTTCTTGTCTCCGCGTTTAAAACCCTAAAAATAAACACTGAAATTGAGATTTCCTCTCACAATCATTTTCCATTTCCAATTACCTTTTATCAAATTGTTTTAATATAAAAATTCAAATTATTTATTTTCTTGTCTCCACATTTTAAACCCTTTAAAAAACATCAAAATTAATAAATATCCATTTCCTATTTAAAAAGTAAATTACCTTATTAGGAATTATTTTAATATAAAAAATTCAAATATTTCTTTTCGGTCTATGTTTTAAAACCAAAAAAACTGAAATTAATTAAAAAACATTGAAATTAATAATATCCATCTCCTATTTAAAAAGTAACTACCTTTTTATTAAAATTATTTTAATATAAAAAATTCAAATATTATTTTCTTGTCTAAGCTTTCAAACCCTCGGAAAAAACTGAAATTAATAAATATCCATTTCCTATTTAAAATGTCAATTAGCTTTTATAAAATTGTTTAATATCAAAAATTCAAATTATTTCTTTTGTTTTCTCAGTTTTTAAAACCCTACACGACACTGAAATTTCCTCATTTCCTCTCACAAAATTTCCATTTCCGCGCCGCCATCTATTTTGCGACTGCTCTTACCATTCAGCAGGCAAATTAACAAATCCATCACCGCGATAGCCTACCATCAACGGAAACTGAACTTTTTCGATCAGGGTTGGAATTTCAAAAGAGTTTTTATAGTAAAAGTTAACATTTTTCAGTTTCTAACTTATTTTTATAGTTTTAAGCAGGTGTTGGTACACATTCCAAACCAGTAACTAGAATCTTCAGGGTGGAAATTACGGATTCTATAAAGGTGCGGTGATTCTTCCAACACCCCTCATCAAACGCAGCTTGGGGAATAGAACCAAGCTATAAAGGTGCGGTGATTTTTCCAACACCCCCCCTCAAGAACCAAGCTCTGATACCATATGGAGGTCTTCCAACACCCCCCCTCAAACGCAGCTTGGGGGAATAGAACCGGGGAATAGAACCAATCTCTGATACCATGTTGTTACACCAAAACCTGTTGGTAAATGTTACAAACGAGTAACTAGGATCCCCAAGGTGGAAATTACCGATTCTATAGAGGTGCGGTGATTCTTCCAACACCCCCCTCAAACGCAACTCAGAGGAATCGAACTTGGGTACAAGCTCTAATACCAACCTGTAGGTGTTAGATAAATGTTACAAACGAGTAACTAGGATCCCCAAGGTGGAAATTAACAATTCTATAGAGGTGCGGTGATTCTTCCAACACCCCCCCTCAAACGCAACTTGGGGGAATCGGGGAATCGAAATAGGGTCCAAGCTCTAATACCATGTGGAGATTTTCGTTACAGCAAAACCCGCAGTTGTTGGTAAACGTTACAAACCAATAACTAGGATCTCCAGCGTGGAAATTACCAATTCTATAGAGGTACGGTGATTCTTCCCGATTCTATAAAGGTGCGGTGATTCTTCCAACACTTCCAAAACTAGTATCAACCGAACTGAATTCTTATCAAATTATTCAATGTCCAAATCTAATTCACAGATTTCAGAATTTTTTTCTACTCTTTGAACTAATTTGATAACTATGTGAGATATTGACTCTCAAATTTTAAGATATTTATCGAATTCTAAAATATTTTTAAAATGTTCATATTGATTTTCAAGCTTTAAAATACTATTGTCTTTTCTCTTAGGATTCCAAATTATTCTATTTTTTTTTGGGTCTGTCTTCTCCTTTGTCTCAGAGATGTTTAGTTTAAATTATTCTAAAAATACCCTCTTTGTTTGTCTTCTCCCTCCTCCCTAAATACATATTTTTGGTTCGAATTACTCATTATTCTAAAGAAAAATATTATAAACAACGAAATGGAGACTTCAAAAAACTAAGCATTTTCATTTTAGGTATATATATATTTATATATATATATATATATCTTAATAGAAAATTTTGAAAATAGTTTAGAAAACCATTTACATCACTGCTCTTTGCTTTCCGACATAAGTTTAGAATTTTAACTCAGAGATGACTGGTACACTGTATTAACATAAATATTGGCATCCTAAGCCGAAATTATCTTTTACTCTTCGTTTGTCTATATCTGGCATTTTGTATTCATGTTGACTTCTTATGACCACTATATCTATCGAAAGTGTATCCACTAACTTACGCGTTGTTCTTTGAAATACAGACAAGGTAGTACAGAGACAGAGATTTCAGAACTCTTTGAAAAGTTAACTTCTGGAAAAGAAAAAATTAATAGGAATTTGCAAGTTTGAAGAAAAAGAGAACAGTGAAAAATATAATAAAAATAGACAAGGGTTTGATATAGTACAATGCACATGTCAAACACCCGACAGAATCTTCATGACAAGTTTGTATTGAATGTCTATGAAATTTCGACCAGTTAGTATTAATTGATTATGAAACGGGAGCAGCTTGAATTACCAAATAAATAGTAAATTTTTGCTTGCGGAATATATAATTGTAATAAAGATAATATTTTAATTTTAATGTATCCACAATTTTGTAACTGTAATAAAAATAATATTTAAATTTTAGAATCGATTTACAATTAGTACCACCATATTTTTCATTACCAATAAACAGTCATATAATACCAATGCCATAACCGGTCAAAAGAGATGTTACTGGATCTTTGATTTTTCAAAATGATATTGCCAAAGTCTCTCGTCTTTAAAATCTTAAACAGTGTCTCTTTGTTGTTATTAAATTTTTTGTTTTTTTAGTTTTTATTTATTTAATTATATAGATAGATTAGATATATAATTGTTTATTTTATTTTTTTTAGTGTTTTTGTCTATTTTTTAATTATAACTTCATCACATTATATGTTAATTTGATAGTATATTAAGTTTTTGTTATAATGAATGAGTTTGTCCCTACAATGTTTCAATTTTATGATTGATCTTTTTTTTTTTTTTTAATTTTGATTACAATTAGTCGAGTTTGTCTATACTTTGCACGTGTTTTAGTTTTCAATACAATTGATCGAGTTCGTACTTTAGTTCTCATTACAATTAGTTGAGTTTGACTATATTGCGTGTCAATTTGATGGTTGATTTTTAAATTTTTATTGCAATGTGTGAAGTTATCCTAATATTTTAAAAATAATTATACTTGTAGCATTTAAAAAAGAAATTATTGTTGAAACACTGACTCTTTCATTCATCCACGTGTTAATTTTTAAAGTTTTTTTAGTCATAAAATATTTGACATGGTTGGTATTTTATCTTTAATGCTATGGTTGAAAATAGTTAAGTATTTCAAAAATTATTGGAATTTTATGACTTTTTAAAGCCTTGATATTTTATTTTATTTTTAGCGTCATGTATGAAAATCTTTGAAATTTTAAGGTATTTTAAAGTCATGATATTTAGGTATTTTTGAGTCATGATATTTTATTCTTAACATCATTCTTAAAAAATATTGATAATTTACCTCGAAGAAAAAGATGTTATTTCAACATCAACACTTTTTATTTTTAGGGTGTTTTTTGCAGCAAAACATAACTTTTATTGGATTTTGCTTTCATTTCTAAAAAATGTTGAAAATTTACCCAAAAAAAACGTTATTCCAACATAAAATCCTTTTGTTTTCGGGCTATTTTTTCATTTTTTTCGGGGTTTTTTAGCTATATTTCTCATTTTGAGTTTACAGTTATCTTTTCATAGTTTACACTATTGCTTTCTAACCATATATCATTACTCTCGAATTTGAATGAGGTAATTGGATTATAAATTCTTTGAAATATAGGGTATATAAATTGGGTGTAAGAAATTAAAAAACAATGTTTCTGAAAAGCTTGCCATGTATGGTTTAAAATGTCTTAAAATTTTCTACTTGACTATGTAGCTTTCTCTTTCATTTGGAAAACCTCTCACATTAATTACAACTATTTCCAACAATCTCCCCCTTTCTTAACAACATAATTATTTTATGTTTTCATCTTTGATAGTTTCTCTCCCTATTTACATTCTCTTTATATTTATTGTCAGCGACTCCTATGTCTACATTCTCTCCCCTTTAGACATCAATAACAAAGGGTGATCCCTTTGATTTTGCACTCCAATATTTATCTTCATATTGAGGATTTTCAATCAATGTCAAACACAGACATCTTTCTCCACGGCTTAGAACACCAAATGTATATGTAATTCATGTCTAATACAACTTTTCTCCATCAAGTTACTCTCTCTCTCTCTTCTCCTCTCTTCTCTCTCTCTCTCTCTCTCTCTCTCTATATATAATATATATATATATATATATATATATATTCAACAATAGATAGGCGTAACTCCATTCAGGGCAAGCTAGGTGTCTTTAGAGAGGCCTATTGAACAACAGGTTGTTGGATCATGGACTGTTATACTTTATCTAGAAAACTTCTCATTCATTGATGAAGCCATCCTTCTTGGTGTCCAAATCATTATTCTCATAGTCGTCATGCTCATCATGATTTATAACCACTAAAAGTTCACCCTTAAAGGAAAATTATCGATGCATACCTCTATCAGGTTTTCCCTATATCTCATCTTCATCTCCATCTCGCTCAACTAGTTCTTCAAAATCATGAATCAAAGGTTATTCTTCATACTCTTGATTTTCTTCGAGATTGTGTTCCTATTTATTCCATCTAAGAAAAACTCCAACTAGGTACTCTCAAAGGTTATAAAGAATGGAAAGAAATTAAAAATGCAGATACTACTTCAAAATATATTTTTTTATCCTCTGCATTCCTTTAAATAACATGCACAGTAACACACCTTGCTTAGGATATTGACTTCACTCATTCATGGGTTCACTGCATAATACTTAACCAACAAAACAACAAGTTTTGAATACATTGCAATTGATGTAAAGGGAATGCCTCCTGTTATTTGTTGGGAAGGGAGTGGAAGAGAAACTAGGAATGATATTTCAAAGGCTAAACAATGTGGGACAGACAGTTATGTGAAGACATAGAAGAAATGGCACAAAGTATCATCTCTCTTTAACATCCAAGGTTATTGTAATTGTGATATGTAAATAACCTATGCTTTATCATTCGATTTGGGAGAATCATAACTAGAAACCAAATATTCAAAAAACTTCTATCTTATTCCCAAAAACTAGCTGAATCAAGTGATCCACCATATTGGCTGATTAATTTACTTTATCTCTATTTTCCCTAAGTCAACAAGAAATATCCTTCTCATATCTAGATTGTCTAGCCTTCCTTTTTTCTCAACTCAAGTTGCATTTTTGGCCAGCTGCATTTGATGAAACATATATTAGATATTGAATTAATCATTGCAAGGAGTCAGGACAATCTCGTATTTGCGGAACCTTTCCTAGAGCTTCAATAAGATTGTAGGGCTTAGATGAATTAATTCCAGGTTCTTGAATAACACATTTTTGAACAAGAAATATGGAAGATTTAGTTTCCACAGTAGTACATACTCCATCCAAAAATTTAGCAAGATGTAATGTATCATTTGTAAGGTTAATTAGTTAAGAGCTAATAAGTGTGACATTTATATCCTTATTGAATTTGCATTCCTCATTGAAATAAACAACCCAACTTATGAGTTCCCTCAAAACTCATTTGCCAACATCATGGATCATCACAAATACAACAATATTTGTCGAAACATGTTAGATTACTTATGGAATCTCATACATCCCTTAAAAACCTTTTGTGTTATTGCTAGAGCTGCCTCATCTTTACTAATACATTTCAAAATACTCTCTTGAATCCTTGAGAAAATTCCTTGAAATTCATGGTCATCGACACCCTTTGAGATTGTAGCCTCCGACTTCAGAGACACAACTCCATGCTTCTCCAATTATTCCCCTGTGTTTAGAGAGGGATCTAATCCACAAGTTTCCTTTGATGTCATCCTCTTCTCTAGCTAGATATTTGCTCTTCTCTTGTCCTTTTTAGGAAAACTCCTAGCCTCCCTCCTTCTCTTCAATCATCCTTCATGCATAGAAAGTTTCCACTCATTTGGTCCATTTATGAGGTGGAGCCTAGTAAGTTTCCAATCATTTGGTCCATTTATGAGGTGGAATCTAACTCTTTAAAGGAAGTAGAATCTAGGTCTTGTGTGTTTCACTGATCTAGTGCATTCGCTATAGGTTTCCATCCACAAAGACCTATGATTTGATCATATAAATCCATGTTGGTCTCTTCTTGTTTTCTTCTCCACACCTTCATGTATTTTTGTTTATTCTTGGTATAGATATATCCGTCCCTGATTTGTTTAGGATACCATCTCATGCAATTTTTGTAGTCACATGCTATATGCCCATAGATATGGCATTTGTTGAATTTGGTACATGAATAAGTGAGTGAATTTATTATGATTTTTTCTATTGTAGCCATTGGTCGTTTGATTTGATTTCCTACAATTTTTCTTCAAGAGGTATAACAAGGGCATATATAATTATCCATATCATAGACTCTACAATTCCTTGCTTTAGGTCCAACATTGTGCATGAAAAATAATGACCAAGAAATACAATTTGATACCTAGCTAACAAGGATTGTCTTTATGAAAAAATTTTTCTAAAATTTTTCTTGAAGAAGAATATTTAATTCTTTATTAATCCCTATCTTTTATTTCCTTCATACTTATAGAATGTAGGTACAAACAAATCTTGTTTTTTTCCCTTTTTTAATTATGGTTGGAGAAATAATGAATATTAGCATGAATTTTAGGCCTTTCCTCAATATTTTGGTGAAATAAGGATTGTATCTTCTTTGTACAAAATATCAACCACATAACCAAGATTGTTTTTTCATATGGCGATATTTGACTACAAAGAATATCATCCAATATTTGAAATTTTAACATTCTTGTTGAGTTTATCTACATCATTCCTTAATGACAAACCTTCTATTTCAAGTTTCTCACAATATTCTTCTTTCTCCTTCAAATAGATTTTCATCACTTTTTCTTTTACTCTTAGTTTATTCTGGCTAAATTTTTTAGGAGATGTATTCTCCAAATTTTATCTTTTTCTCTTTCATTTTTTGTTCAACCTATGTGTGTCTTTTCTGATAATCCTCAACATTTTCCTTTAGACGACTTGAGAACATTTCTAAGCTCTTTTTTTTTTTCCTTTGCTTGACATCTTAGGAGCAAAGCTTGTATTTTATCAATGTTATGAATCTTCTCTTCAAGGATTTTTTAAACACTTTTGAAGCCTTATATTTTATTTTCCAAGCTAGGCTACTTTTTTTTCAGTAGCCACAAATTTTGCTTCAAAATAAATGGCGTAAACTTATTCTATATCTAACTTACTCTTCTTATTTTCAACATCTGATTTAAAAATCATATATTGATGCCTATGGAGGAGACTTGTTTCAGGGGTTTGAAGTCATGCTTTCTTGACTTTTCGGTTGCATTTCCAAGGTATGTGTTCTAACTGTTACACTATGTTTGAAGGTATTGAATCTAATACCAACTGTTGGAAATACTAATAGGGGGTTGGATCCATATTTCATTATTTTTAACTATTTTTTACTTCTAAAATATTTTATGCACATAATTCATGCAATGCAAGTCTTATTTGTTTACAGTAACTAGTCTCCAACTTTGGGGGACCCCAAGATCAAATAAAAATGACTTCCACTATTCACCTCAATATCAAGATATTCAATTTTTCTTACCCCTTCATTCTTACGAGGATTACTCATTAAGATTTTGAACTTGTTCTAATTTTTTCGACGCAAGCTAACATTTCTCAAGAGAATACAACTCAAGTGAGAGAGGGTTGAACCCACTAGCTATATCTCAAGCTAGTATCATTTAACCATTAAACACCAATATTTACATGATAACACTGGTACACTTTTTCTTCTTAAATATTTTGTAAACTTCGTTGTACAAAGTAAGAACCAACTTACAACTTTTGTAGGCACCAACCTAGAGGAAATTTTATTCCCCTAGTTGAGCACCAACTCAAGAAATGTAGGAAACAACCTACATGAGGCACCAATCTCCCCCAGTTGAACACCATCATAGAAAACTATAGCAGCCAACCTATCTCTTTAAGTTGTTCCTTGAATTTGTCAGCAATTATTTCTACTC
Source organism: Pinus taeda (assembly GCA_000404065.3). NCBI lineage: Eukaryota > Viridiplantae > Streptophyta > Pinopsida > Pinales > Pinaceae > Pinus > Pinus taeda. Next base: position 53,140 of record APFE030447472.1, read on the forward strand.
CTCAATTTTTTTTTGTGATTTTTCATCTAAGCATGCAATCTTCAGGTTCATGCCTTCATGCTTAATTACAAAATCTTTCTCTTTAGCTACGCTTCTTGACATATCTCTTTAGAATTGATCTCCTACATGTTATTTCTTTGTATTTGACCAAGAATAAGATTTCCCATCTATCACTTCATTTTCTTTAACTCTTATTTTCCATTGTTCAATTGTCATTGATTAGGCTTATCATATGTTCGAAGAGAATGTATTCCTACCTTGAAGCTTGTACTGAATGATACATATTTCTTTTTAATCCATAGGATTTTTCAAAAGAATTGCAACCAAAAAGGTCTTTAAAACCTTGAAGGTATACTTGTTGCAACCTATTAACCTTTGTATTAAACACTCAACTTATGCAACCGACATGCCTATCACTAGCATTATTCATGATAGAGAGCTTTATCCATAATAGGTCTTGTCACTATCCTCACCTTACATTACAATTACTTCATCTAATAGCTACCTTAACAATTCCTTATCCAACTAGACTTGACCTCCAAATATTCATACAATAGTTATCTAATAAAGCTTGATCACCTCAAAGATCAAACCAAAACATGCTATACAACATGGCTATAAGTTTTGTGCGAAAAGAAAATTGAAATCAACTATGAAAAAATTAGAAAAGAACCTTGAAAAGAGACTTGAATTCGACCTTCAATGTATTACTACTTGGCCCTTGAATCATTTTTTAATTTTCCCTTCAAAACTCTAGGACTTAACCTTCAAACTAGGCATGAACTCTAGCTCCAAATAGTAGAATTTGACCCCTACAAAAAACTTGAAACTTGACCTCAGCAAGAATACACGTTATCCTTCAACAAGGATGAAACTCTAACTCTAGAATAAGTTTTTAACTTTCTTTCTAACCATAACCAAAATCCTTCCGAAAGAGTGCTTAATATCCTTCTAAAGATGTGCCAAAAAAACTTCTCCTTAGAAAACATCTCCAACTCAACTTCATTTCACTTGGTTCATGAGGTATGAACGTTAGAACTACTCTTTCACTTACTTAAATAGGCCAAAATTTTCTAGAGAAAATCCTAAATTCATGTACATAATGCCTATTTATAGTGCATTTTAACCCCAAAATTAAGGTTAACTTGCCAATCGGCGGGGTAGGCTTGTGCAATTGTTGGATTGACTTTGCAAATTATATATCGAATATTAATAAAATTGATTCTCCTCATTGGGGCTGCCATATATCATTGGAATAGTCTAGGAATAAGATTTCCAACCATATATATTACACTTGAATTTTTTGAGCTAAGTAACTAAAGAGAAAATGCATTCAAATATAGTGTATCTAAATGGGGCATCAAAAATCCAAAAACAATATTTCCAGACGGCATGTCAGATATTATTGTAAAGGTCTCGAAATATGCTATTTGACAATGTAACTTTCTCTTTCATTTTAATAACATTTGATCTCAACAACCACGATTTTCAAAGTAATAATATTTCTATTATTATTCTCATTTTGATATGCTCCTTTATTCCCTAGTGGTCTAGCCAAGACTACGTATTTGTATTCCGCCCTTGCTCGAGCTTGATATGGAAACATAATTTATAGTCTACGTTAATTATATAGAATACTCATATAAATGCATTTATTATTTTACATGAATAATTTTATTTATCTCGATATTAGAGTTTTTAAATATAATTAAATGTTATTTCAAGATTTTGCATACAATTTATTTTAAAATATTAAGAAAAGGAACTAATTGTTTCTTAATATAAAATATTTGAACATATTATTATATAATTTCATCGCTCCTTAAAATTTGTCATCTTTACCCCTTATCTAGGTGTGTTCTTGTTCAATGCAAAGATCAACACCACCTATGCTAGCATGTCTTCGAGTATTAATGGCTACGGCTAGGTGGAAATTTCACTAAGTATCTCATGAAACCTACATTCAACGCAAAACAAAGGGTGGTGGACAGACATGGCGTGACCATTTACACCATGCTTAGGATATTGAATTTGGAGTTGGGTCACAATCGAACATTCATTCTATCTCTTATCATGCTCTGTAGGTGGCTCACCTATGTTACATTCACTAGCTTGTATTAGAGTCCTTTGTCTCACTAGCTAGTCTTTGTTGCGAGTCTCGGTTGTTCTTGCTAACCTCTGCTACACTTGTTGGGATGCAAAGATCAAGGATATTGGAATTGTGGGTAGAAACTCTTCTTACCTGAAAACCATGGTTCGAGAAAGAGGTCATGCCAAGAGGGGAGGATAGGGATGAGGGCATCAACATCGCCCAGCTTAGCATCATTAATGAGTTGAGCAATTTGACAAAGACATACCTTCACATATCAGACTCTTGGTCATTGTTCTGGAGGCCCAGGAACTCAAAAATACTGGCAATGGTCATTGGGTTGACAAGACCTTGTTGGGTCATCATCTCAGGGACTAGGAAGAGGCTCCAAATATTGTGGGAAGCAGAATTATGGACGTTGAATTCCATTTAGTCCAGGCTTGTCCAAATCTGAGGGTACTTCTAGGAGCTCTAGGAATTCAATTCCCCCCTCCTCCCGCACCTCGAACTTCATGCAATTCACTAGAGAACTCAGAAAAATCAGACTTGCTCTTTCATGGATCTAAACCTCCTAGCCCTAAGATAGAAGGGCCTCCAATGATAAAGAAAAATCAATTAGGTATCCCTAGAACTTTTAGCTTTGTAGAGAAATCACAAACATCAGCCAGCGAGATCGTCACTACACACAATCTCAAAGGTGAAATTTCATAGTAAAATTCCAACACTCTCATACCAAACATTCATCACGTGGGAATGAACTCCATGTCTACAATGACCCTTTTCAATACCTCTTTCACCATGACGAGGCTTACTAACAAGCTCCAAGAAAGGCTTTCTCAGTTTGTACTCATTTATTGTTTTTCTTGTGGTATTTTGATGTAGTTGTTTACCTAGTCTCTATTATGCATGTGTTTGTCAAGGTATTATGAAATCAAAATTTGTTATCTCTTGAAGAAGACCATCTAGTTTCCATCTTAAAGGGAGACAATCTTTCCCAAACATGCTCCAAACTAGTATAGTTTTGGTACCAAAAACATACTCATCTTACACACAATCTGCTCAAATTTATTCATGCATGATCTCTATTTAACTTTTAAGATCTCATGAAATTTTTCTTTAAAAAAACTTAAAAATAACCAAAAAAATATCTATTTAATAATCAAAATTTAACCCTCATCAAAATTTATAACTATTTAATTATAAACAATTTTATATTAATATTTTTATAATTATAACTTAAAAATTCACATTATAACATTATATTATAACTATACTCTTTTAAAATAAAATATAAACATTGACATTCAAATTTCGATCCCTCTTTGAGGAGTTATGTACTTGTACAGAAGGTAGAGTCTACGGAATTATGGGATAGCGGATTTTTATACTATTTTTTATTTAAGATGGGCTTGAAAAAAATCTTAAAAAGAGAACATTGAGCTTCACTGTTTTTTGAAATTTCTTATTAATTTTTTTTATATATAATATATAACATCCAGCTCGAAAACGAAGCTCACCAAAACTCGGGCTATGTCATGGCTGCAAGCTGTGGAGTTCAATGCATCACCGATTCAGTGTACCCATTTTTTTGAAGTTGTCTATCAATATAGTAAATTGGATCGGAGACAGGAATATTTTGTGATTTTTTTTGTTTAATTGGAGAGTAAGATTGTTTGAATCTTTGTTTTTACAGTAGCAAAAATTTAAATTTTCAAAATTTTGAAGATTAACAATTATACTGAGATTTTTAGTAAAAATTTCTAAAATTTCATTATTTTTAAAACTAATTTACTCTATTTTTTCATTATTTTTAAAACTAATTTACTCTATTTTTAAACAACATTATCAGTATTGTTTCAGAGTAAAACGGACAAAACCCAAAGGAGTACCATTGACGTCATTGGGATACTTGTGTATAACACAACTTGTACTTTGTAGACATTTTGGATTCAGGTACATAAATAAGTTATTTCTCAAAGCAGTAGTCTAAAGATTATTTTTTTTTTCTCTAAAAGTTATGGAAATTTTAGTTATATTTTGAAAAATTTTAGTAGGGTTTTTTGTAAATCTAAATAAAAACTATTGAAATTCATAATTTTAGGTATCGTACAAGTTTTTGATAATACTGAATCCATTTCCATTTTCAAAAATATGATTCAAACACTGCTTCTACAAAAATTCTTAAATTATTTTACCCAAATTCCAACTATTTTAAATTATCCCTAATTCCTTCGCCTCCATTAAAAAACTCCTTTCTCAAACATGGCATGGAAGCCATATATAGGGACTCTTCTCCTCGTACGAACAAAGGTCGCTGTCTTCATTGATCTCCTCCGTGGCCCTCCGATTGCTTTTTATCGAAGCTTTTTTTTCAAGGAATTTACGTGGATGAAAGGATTGGTCGAATACATAGAAATGGGCGGAATTAGTAGCTCTAACGTAGCTCTAATTTATTCCCTTTGCCTTTTTTTTCTCCCTAAATACAATTTTAGGGAAGTTTAGCTTCGTATATTCCTTGTTTCAAACACAAAATATCATGAACAACTAGGTATGAGGGCAGGCATTTTTCACTTTATTCATATTTTATATATTTTCTCCAGGGGTGTTTCACTTTATTCGTATTTTATATATTTTATATATTATTTAGCGCAATATATTTCATGTTTTTTTGAATTTATAAATTTTTAAAAATATTTTGGGAATATGTGTAGTATGAGTCTAAAGATAAAATGTAAATAATTATTATGTAGTGGAGAAACGTAAGTATAATTCAATATAATTAAGCCTGGATGCAAGATTTAAATATAAGTAGAAATATTTTAATGTGTAGTTCAAATATTTATTTAAGAATATGAAACTTTTATTTTAATTTTATTTTTCTTTCAGATATATTTACAATGTAATGCAAACGTCTCTTTTATTGTAACCAAGGCTTTTCTTAAAATATAGTGGATATTTTTTATATAAATAAGATTGAGTTCATTCCGCACAAGGCTGAGTTCATTCACCACTCACAAAGGCACCTGTAATAATTATTCTGGTTTGTAATAAAATAGTTATGTGAATAATTGTTTTTGCGTGTAACAAATTAGTTTTTCACAATAAAGTCTTGGGTTTTCTAAGTAAATTTTTGATGTTGTGATTCTCATTAATGGTTTATTTTATTTTGTTTATCAAAATATTATATTAGTTGGTTTTTTTAACCATTGGTATAAGCATTGGTTTTTGTTGTTAGGTATGTTGAGCAATATGCCAAGAGTGTAATGAGTGATATGGAGAAGTTTAATGGGCTAATTTCACCCTTTGGAAATCTTAAATGGAGAATATATTCATTGAGAGTTGAACTTAGCATATGAGCTTGTAATAATTATTATTGCTTGTAATAAAAAGAAATTCACAATAAATTCCTTGGTTTTCCAAGTGAATTTTTGGTTTTGTGATTCTCAATGATTGTTTTTGTAATTTTGCTTACCAAAATATTATATTAGTTGTCTTTTTTTTAACAAATGGTATAACAATTGGTTTTTGTTGTTAGGTATGTTGAGCAATATGCCAAGACTGTAATGAGTGATATGGAGAAGCTTAATGGGACTAATTTCACCCTGTGGAAATCTCAAATGGAGAATATATTGATTGAGAGTTGAACTCAGCTAAGGCACTTGTAATAATTATTGTGGTTTGTAATAAAAGAGTTTCTTGCAATAAAGTCGTGGGTTTTCAAGTGAACTTTTGGTGTTGTGATTCTCAATAATTGTTTATTTTATTTTGTTTATCAACATATTATATTAGTTGGTGTCTTTTTTTTTTAACAAATGGTATAAGAAATTGTTTTTGTTGTTAGGTCTGTTGAGAAATATGTGAGGGAAGTAATGCGTGATATGGAGAACTTAATGGGCTAATTTCACCCTGTGGAAATCTCAAATGGAGAATATATTGATCTTGAAGGATCAATTCTTGATTGAGGGTGTAGCAAAGAAACACTCCACCATTGTAGATGAATATTGGAAGAAGCTAGACAGGGAAGCATTAATACAATTTGGTAGTACCTGGTGATTGTGTATGCCAGTGTGGAGAAGGAGAAAACAACAAATAAAGTATTCATGATGAAGAAATTATAGAATCTCAAAATGATGGAGGAAACTTTGGTTATGGAGAAGTTAAATTATTTTAAAGTAATTACAAGTTAGTTTGAATCTATCAAAATCACTATAAATGATGAGATTAGAGCCATCCTACTTAGGTGCTCCAAGCCATATAGTTGGGAGAATTTGATAGTAGCTATTAATACTTCAACTCCTAAAATTGAACGTGATCTATGAGAGCATCCAAAATGTAGAGGTAGACCAAAGTCTAGGAATGGAAGAACAACTTTTCATGATGGGGGAAAATGTGGTCACATAAAAAATAATTGCTAGATATGGAAAAAAGAGGAAAAATAACAAAAGGTGACAAACAACAACAATGAAGAAACCACCTTTATTGCATTAAAACGATGTCTATTATTCTTTCTTTTTGTGAAAAAACATTTCTTTATGCTTCTGATCATGATAAATTGGATTTTGTATTTTGAAGCTTCCTATCATGCTACTCCATTTAGATAAAATTTTATTTCTTATAAGAGTAATGTTCAATTGGGAAATAAATTTCTTTATGAAAACAAGTAGGAGATGTTATAAATTTGACAAAATAAGATGGTACCAAATTATTTATAAAACAAGTTAGGCATGTGCCAGAGCATGGAATGATTTTGATTTCCACTCAGAACTTAGATGATGAATAATACCATATAGTGCTTGGTAAAGGAACATGGAAATTTATTAACAGATCATTGGTCATGGCTACAGGAGTCAAGGTAGGAACCTTGTATACATTAATTGTATACACATAAATATCAAATATGGTTTTTGTTAGAAAAGAAGGAAACTTAGCGGATCTATGGAATAATGAGTTGCGTCACATGAGTGATAGAGTCATTAAAATCTGATGGAAAAATATTCTTCTAGGTCTGAAATCCCATAAACTTGATGTTTGTGAGCTTTGCATGTATGGTAGAAAATGAAGAGTTTCATTTATGAGATGTTTCCGTGAAAGGAAAAAAAGTATACTAGAATTGTTATAGGCCAACCAATATTAAGTCTTTAGGAGGGGCCTAATAATTTTTTCACATTCATAGAGGATGCATTGAGGAAGGTTTGAGAATATCCCATGAATAGAAAATGTGAGGTTTTCGAGATATTTCAATAATTTCATGTTGTTGCTAAACGAAATAGTAAAAAACTATTGAATTGTTTAAGGATAGATATTGGTGGTGAATATTGTTCAAATGCATTTGATGATTACAACAATATGTTCAACATAAAGCATGAGAAAACTATCCTTGTTACTCCTCAACCGAATGGTATTGCAAAAAGAAGGAAACATACTGTCATGGAGAAGGTGCACGATATGTTGTGAAACTCATGATTTGAAAAGCATTTTTGGGGAGTAGTAAGGGCATCTTGTTACCTCATAAATCAATCACCCACCACAACCTTAGATGGTGGAATTGCTATAGATGTTTGGACGTGTAAGAAGTAAATTACTCTCACTTAAATTTTTTTGTATGTAAAGAACTTATTGATATTCCCTAAGGGGAAAAAACTAATTTGATAATAAATATATGCACTTCATTTTTTGGGATATGTAGATGGTGAATTTGGGTATGATAGTTGGGGTCCATTTAAAAGTAATGTGATTAAAAGTATGGATGTTATATTTTTTGAGTTAGAAATGTTTAAAAGTTCTACAAGTGATATAGAGGTAAAAAAGAAATTGTTAACATGATTAAAAATATTCCACTATTGCAAAACAATGTGCAGGAAATTGAAGAATGTGATTGAAAACAAGTGGAAAATGATGCACAACAGCAAGAAAGCATGTGGTATTCTTTGCAAGACGTACAACTAGAAAACACACCACCACTATTGGTCGTGGTTCTATGCAGACTCATAAACCTTCATAGAGGTATCCACCCTCAAATTATATTTTTCCAACTAATGAAGGTGAACCAAATTTTTTTCAGGAAGCTTGTTAATTGAAAACTAGCAAATAATGGAAGAAAGCAATGGAGGAAACTATGGACTCTCTAATATAAATCAAAGCTTGGGAGTTAGTAAAGCCTCTAGAAGGAAAAAACATCTTATGGAACAAATGGGTATACATGGCTAAGCATGATGACAAAGGAAATAAAGAAAGATACAAGGCAAGGATAACACTAAAAGGGTTTGCACAAAAATAAGGCATTGATTTTACTTAAGTGTTTTCTCTTGTTGTCAAGATGTGACCTACAACCATTATTCATAGTGTTGATGTTCCTTTAGATTTGGAATGTGAATAGCTAGGTGTCAAGACAACCTTCCTTCATGGAGATTTGAAGGAGAAGATCTATATTGAGCACCTAAATGGATTGAAAGAAAAGGGTGAAGAGAATTTGGTTTGCAAATTGAAAAGGAGGCTATATGGGCTAAAACAAACATCATAACTATGGTATAAGAAATTTGATTCATTTTTGTTGGAACACAGTTTTAAAAGATTATAGGTTGATTATTGTGTTTACATCCAGAGATATAAAGAAAGGTACATTATATTATTGTTATATGTGGATGACATGTTAATTGTTGGAGATGATAGAAACATGATCAATAACTTGAAAAACAATTTGGGCAATAGATTTGCAATGAAATATTTGGGTTCAATACAACATATACTAAGAATGAGAATCATACATGATTGAAAGAAAAAAAGGTTGTCGCTACCACAAGAAAAATATATTGAGAAGGTGTTAGATAGGTTCAATATAAAGGATGCCAAGTGAGCTAGTACACCCCTTGCACCTAACACCAAACTCGGCGTTGACTTACATCCCTTTGATGATAAGGAAAAAGATGAAATGAGAAGGTCTTTTGATGCTTCGACAATTTATAGCCTGAGTATGCCATGGTTGTACTCAACCAAATATTGCACATTCAGTGGGAATTGTAAGTAGGTTTCTTGCAAATCTAGGAAAATGACATTGGCAATGCATAAAGTGGATTTTCAAGTATGTCAATATTACCGGTAATTATTGTTTATGTTTTGGTAATAATAATGTCAAACTTGAAGGCTATATAGATGCAAATATGGATGGAGATGCATATAGTAGAAATTCCATCATTGGTTATTTATATATTTTTCGCAGGCATAGCAATGTCTTAGGTGTCCAAAGTGTATAAGGTAATAGCTCTCTCCACAACATAGGCATAATACATAGCTATAACAGAAGCTTGCAAAGAGATGTTGTGGATGCAACGCTTCCTAGAAGGAGGGGAATAGACCAAGAAAAATATGCATTGCAATGTGATACTCAGAGAACTATTCGCTTAGCAAAAAGCCTAGCATTGCATTCTAAAATAAAGCATATAGATCTCAGATATCATTGGATAAGGAAATAATTTGGTGATTGGCTACTATAGTTTGAGAAAATACACACAAAAGAAAATCTAGATGACATGTTAATAAAAACATTGCCAAACACTATGTAGGATATTTGTAGAACCTTGGTGGGAGTTATACAAAGGTGATGAAAGGTTATTGGGAAAAGATCATTGGCCCTAATATTTTGTCTAAAGTAGGAGATTGTTGAGTGTGAGTCCAAATTCAATTAAGAAAGAATGTAAATATTTAAGTGCTAGTAAAAGCTTATTAAATGTGAGTCCAAATAAAGTTAAGAGAATGCAAATATTTAAGTGCTAGTAGGGGATTGTTGGGTGTTAGTCCAAATATAGCCAAGAGTGAATGCAAATATTTAAGAATGAGTCATATTTGGTCTCAACTAGAAGATTGTTATGTGACTCGAAATGTAGTTAAAAATGAATGTAAATAATTAAGTGTTGATTGTTATGTGTTACTCCAAATATAGTTAAGAGTGAATGAAAAATGTTATTGGAAATATTTAACTACTAATTCAAATATGGTTGATTGAGAATATGGATATTTTTAATTTTACTTTTTTTCTCAAATATATTGAAAACTTCTACCATATAGTGGAAACTTCTATTCTTCTGTAAATAATATTGAGATCATTCACCATTTAGCATTGAGCAATAGATATTTGATGATGCAGGAGCATCCAGCTAAGGGCATCATAATCGGGTGTTGGTCTCAGCCAAGGAGGATAGGTTCAATGTCTTTTAGTTTCATTTACATTTACTCAATAAAACAGTGTCTAGAAACTAGTTTTTATTATTATTAGTTAACGAATATTAGGAATAGTACAATTAGGGTAGTGTCATAGCAGTTACATTGTTTTGTCATTTTCTTAGTCCATTTTACAGTTGTTTGTTCATAAACAAAAATGTAATATTGTAAATCCTACAGCACAAGAAAACCCGGCATAATCATCGGTTGTGTAACTACAAAAAGTAACTAAAGGATAAACGAGAACAGTTCAAGTAACTATCTAAACACATCATAAAAACCAATGTAATACATTTTGGGGGGGTTCAATACAAGAGAAGAGAAATACAATAAAACGAGTAATTTCTTTCATCCAAATATTTAAATCCATCTGTAACAGTTTGTCGTGACATTCATTTATTTTTCCCCTAGCCATTGAGTAAGCAAATTAAGGAAATACTATGTGTTCCTATCTATTGCATTTTGTTTCCTTTCTATAGAATAGAGAACAAACAAAGAAATTAAACGAGCGTTCCCAACACAGAGTCTGGCGACAACAGAATGGAGTCCTAATAAATGAAATCCAATAACAGTACAAGTAGTTCGAAATAGAATGAGAATGCAATATGAATAATGACCCAAAGACAGAGGTAAAAGAATTCTACAAAAAATTTCCTGTTAATTCTTTTTCATAACCAAAAAAAATATTTGTATACATTCAGTAGTACTGAAATGCCCAGTTAAGAACAGAGGAAAGACTAATACGAAATAACAAAACCCTAAAAGCGAGGGTTTTGTCGACCACCATCAAAAGGTGGACCATAATTACAATTGTTTAGGGTACATATGAAAGTTTATATACAAAATTGAATCCTGGGTCGCACACCAACAAAGAAAATCAAATGGATGAGAACTGGGACTTTGCCCAGTAAACTGACAAAGGCCACCTAACTAAAAATTGAAAACAGTAGCAGAGAATGAGCCTACCGGAGTAAACGCTTGTAGCAATTTCATCGACCACACCAATGAGCAAACCCTCACCTACACAAGCAACCAATGGAGCACTATTAGTTACATGCACACCGATTAAAGCCAAGAAACAACCAAAGGAAAAGAAAATTGAACACACAGTTAAGAAAATTATTTACCTGAAGAGTATTTGTGTTAGAGGAGTGAAACCCCACTGAGCCACAGTCAACAGTGAAGCCTTGCATACCAAGGAGCAAACACTGTTAGTGCTAGAGGAAAATGAAGAGAGTAAGAAAACCATGGAGGAACAACTTACCTTATCAGGACTGTGAAGCTAAAGAGGCCACCATGACCGTGACCTGTAGAACGCAGAACAAGCATCCATCAATCAAAGCTAACAACTAGAAAAAACCATAACATAATGAAAACAGTGGAATAGGGGAAAGTATAGTAACCAAGCAGACGGAAACAATAGTAACCCTCTCACATAGACAGGGAAAACCTCCACACCTTGCCCAAGTAACCAAGCGACAAAGTCACAAGAACAAGCGAAGGTATCACGCCAACAGATTGCAGAACCCATAGTTGGGCGCACGTAGAACCTACCGCAAAACTCCATACAGTTGCAACAGAAACCCTCACTACAAGTCTAAACCCTTGGTGCGGCAAAAACGCAAGTGAATAATGAAGAAATGACAAAGAACCACGGGTTTTGGCAATGACCAAGAGTGGGAAAATAATAACCGAGGTTGGTACAGCTAGCACAACATCATTGAATTCCGACATAAATTCCATCCAACAAATATCTAGAACAGTCCTATGATTAGCACCTAATCAAATATATTAAACCCCAAATTATTTGCTAATAATTCAATCGTTGATTAAAGCATTGGTTCATCATTGTTAAACATAATAAAGTAAATTTACAGGCTGGTCCCATCATAGTGGTATCGAAGCAGGATTTAGAGTTTTGCTGACAGATGGAAGTTGGAAGACGAGGACGTGGAAGAGGTGCTCGGAGAGCAGCAGATGAAGGATTGCGGGAGTAAATCAGGATCCTTACTGCCCGTTTGGAGGCAGTTGAAGTAGGAAGGAGAAGGGATCTAGAGGTAGGAGACGATAGTGAAGAAAAAGTTGTAGTGACAACAGATGGATTAGATGAAAAAGGGCCATAAATGAGATTGTTGAGGTTGGTCCTATTGGCAAGTAGCAAGCCTAAACTAGAAATTCCAAATTATGATGACAGCTTGTCCACGGAAGTTCTGTTGGACTGGATCAGCGAAGTGGACAAATATTTTGAGTGTGAAGAGGTCAGTGAAGATCGGAGAGTTAATTTCTCTGGAACAAATCTGAAGGGACATGCAGCGTTGTGGTGGGACAATGTCCAAGAAGAGAGAAGAAGGATGAACAAGTTGCCAATAAAGAAATGGCCAAGGATGGTGGCCAAGTTGAAAGGCAGATTTTTTCCCAAGGATTACTAGATTGCACTGCATCAGCAAGTGTGGAACTTAAAACAAAAAGGGATGACAATAAAAGAGTAGACCGAAGAATTCTATTGGGTAAATTTAAGAGCTGGTTATACAAAGGACACCTCAGAGAAAATAGCAAGGTATATAAATGGTTTGAGATTAGAAATATTAGATGAAATCAACATTCTTTCCCTGAAAAATATAGAAGAGGCGTACCAAAGAGCTATGAAGGCAGAGGAGAAGATCACCAGAAAACAAAATTCTAGGAGAGGATGGGGAACCGGTAGGGGAAGAGGACAATGTTATGGCAGAGGAAAAACTGCCAACAATAGTGAAGAAGGCAGTAGTTCCAAAACGTCTGGGACAACAAAAAAAAGTGACAGCACTAGAGGTGGTAGGCCATATCGGAAAGGAAGAGGAAATGGTTGAGGTAGAGGAGCTAACTGTCAGTGCTACAGGTGCCATAAGTGGGGGCACAAACCTTTTGAGTGTTTTGAGGTGGAACAAGCTGGACAAAGAGGTGCATATGTCACACAGCCAAAGGAAGCCAGGAAGTAGAAAATGTGTCGGAAATAGGGGAAGCCTTAGTTTTGAAAAAAGTGTTGCTGAAACCAGCTAAGGAAACAACTGAACAAACTCAAAGGAAAGCATTGTTTCAGATAGTTTGTAAGTCACACAGAAAATGCTATAAGTTGATTATCGATAGTGGGAGCACGGATAATCTAGTTGCCATGGAGATGGTAGAGAAGTTGGGGCTGAAGCGGTTGAAGCACCCCACTCCTTACAAGGTATCATGGTTGCAGAAAGGCCATAAGCTATTGGTGGATGAACAGTGCAAATTTGAGTTCCATATTGGCAGATATAAGGATAAGGTTATTTGTGATATAATGTTGATGGATGTATGTCATATACTGCTAGGAAGGCCATGGCAGTATGACAAAAAGGTAGTCCATGATGGAAATACAAACTGTTATAATTTTTTCAAAGATGGGATCAAGCAAACGCTTTTGCTCATCAAGGAAGAGGAGAAAGCGGAAACAAGCAGGACGAGAGTGTTACTAATGGGTGGAAAACAGTTTTTGAAGCAAATTGAAGATAGTGAACTAAACTATGCTATTATGAGAAGAGAAAAGATGGTGTTGTTACACATAGAGGTGTCAGATTTGCCTACAGAAATTCAGCAGATGCTAGAGGAATTCAGTGATATAGTAGTGGAAGACTTACAAGATAAATTGCCTCCCGAGAAGTATAAGTCATCATATTGACTTTATACTTGGAGGAAGTCTATTGAATAAGGCAGCGTATTGGATAAGCTCCAAAGACAATGAGGAGATCAGAAAACAGGTGCAGAAATTGCTAGATAAAGGGCTGATAAGGGAGAGTTTGAGCCCCTGCGTAGTTCCAATAGTTCTCTCTCCCAAGAAAGGAGGAGAATGGCGAATGTGCATAGATTCGAGGGCCATCAACAAGATTACCATCAAGTACAGATTTCCACTGCCACGGATGGATGACATGATGGACTGCCTGAGCGGGGCAACACGTTTTTCAAAGATTGATTTAAAGAGTGGGTATCATTAGATTCGAATCCGGGAAGGGGTTGAGTGGAAGACAACATTCAAAACCAATGAAGGATTGTATGACTGGCTGGTAATGCCATTCGGACTGCGTAATGCACACAGCACATTTATGTGATTGATGAAAGAAATGTTGAAAGAATTCATTCGAAAGTTCATAATAATGTACCTAGATGATATATTAATTTTCAGCAAGATGAGGGAGGAACACTTTCTACATGTTCGAAGTGTGCTGGAAAAATTGCAGCAGAATAAGCTACTAATAAATCTAAAAAATTGCACTTTTCTGTAAAAAGAATTGGTTTATCTGGGTTTCGTGATTGCAGAAAATGAGTTGAAGATGGACCCAGAGAAGATTGCAACAATTGTCAACTAGCCATCCCCAAAAAGTCTGTTTGAGGTACATAGTTTTCATGGGCTAGCATGTTTTTACCATAAATTTATAAGAAATTTTAGTGAAATCTGTGCACCTATGTTGAACACTATAAAGAAGGCAAGTTAGCCTTTTCGTTGGACTGAGGCAGTAGAAAGGAGTTTTTAGCTACTGGAGAAGAAGATCACAGAAAGACCGATCCTGAGATTGCCAAATTTTAAAAAGCTTTTTCAAGTTTGTTGTGATGCAAGCGGTGTGTCCGTTGGAGCTGTACTTAGCCAAGAAGACAAACCTGTTGCATTTTTTAGTGAGAAGTTGAATGAAAGCAGACAAAAGTATTCATCCTGTGATAAGGAATTCTATGATGTCATCCAAGCCCTGAAGCATTGGAGACACTATCTGTGGGGGAATGAGTTTGTTTTATTTTCAAATAATTATGCACTGCAATATGTGATGCAACAACACAAGCTGAATTACAAACGTGCTAAGTGGGTTGAATATTTGTAGAGTTTCACCTTTTTGTCTTAACACATTAGCGGGCAGGCCAACAATGTGGTGGATGTGTTGAGTAGAAGAGCCTTGCTCTTACAAGACAGTACGATATAAGTGCTGAGCTTTGAGCATTTGAAAGATTTGTATCTGACTAACACGGATTTCAAAGAGGCTTATGAAGATTGTCAGAATCCTTTTCTGAGAAACAATAATCCATGGTTGGACTATAATTTACAGGAGAAGCTATTGTTTATAGGGGGATAGTTATGCATTCCCGATTGTTCAATGAGAGAGAATATCATTCGAGAGAAGCACAGTGGAGGTCTAGCCAGACATTTTGGCATAGACAAAACATTAGAGCAGCTCAACCATTTTTATTATTGGCCAAGAATGTGAAGGGATCTGCAAAGATTTGTGACTAGATGTGAAGTGTGTCAGTTGGTGTTATAGCTCCAAATCTCACTCTTGAGGTTTGTGAAAATGCACTCATGGCCTATGTCAACCCCTCCTGCTAGATCTGGTCCCAAATCTAAAAAAGCAGTGTTTTTTCCCTATACGCGACATTGCCTTGAGCTAAACGCGTGTGTACGCGGGTCTGTGTATACCCAACTCGCGTATATGTATAAAAACACTTAAAAAATAAAAATCTCCTTAATTTCAGGCGGAGATCATGGGTTTTAACTATTTATCACCTGTTAGTGCCCGTGGCCCAACTGTTCCCAACGAATTCCCAACTAAAAAACTACTTTGGGAGAAGTATAAAAAGACTTCTATGGGAAGGCCAAAAGGAGGAGAGAAGAGAGAGAATGATTGCTATGCTGAGATTCCCCTGACCAAGTCTGAAGATCCTTGTGCCTCCTACACTTCCCCCCATCCTACAGGAAACCCTTGTTTCCTTATGTGTGTTGATGATTTCATACTACTTGAGAGATCATGGAGTAAGTCATGGAAGGAGTTTGTTAAAGGCTTGAGACTGGACGAATTCGGGAGACAGTTTCGCTTGGAGCTTGCGAAAGGACGACTCAGGTGAAATTGTTCCTTTTTTGTACTTTCTTTGTCTGTAATTAAAGAAACACATGTCTTTGTTCCTGATATAGATCTTCTTCATGTTATGATATTCATGTTATGATTCATATGTGATCGGTTGTTTAGTTGCATAACTAACTACCTTTCCTTATAATATGAAGTTGGTTTCTTTATGACGTTTAGTCCATATACTGCTACACTTTCTTGAATTGTTGGTTTTGTACGTCAAAGGAGCAAAGGAACTCAAAGAAGGGTTTGGACCCTGGGAGGCTCTTCTCAAATGTAGGACCTCAGGTACGTCCCCTATCGTATAGTTTTCTTATAGTAGCATTATGATTTCCTAGAATGTGTGTTTCTTTGCATAGATAATCTTCAGTCTGCTAGGGTATTCACCTAAGACCCTAGGGGAGTTTATCCCACAACAGAATTGGTGACTCCACTGGGGACAACACTATTGTTGTTCCTAGTTTGGGTGTATTCAAGCCAACCAGGGCTCAACTTTTTGTTTATCTTTTGTTACTGTGTAGTCAGTGCCTGAATTGTGAGCGTTGATCAATTTTTTCCAGATTTTTTTTTTCTTGGAAGCTTTGTTATACGCTAGTTTCTCTGTTTACAGAAGTGTGTATACACACCTTTCCTTAAGTGAACCTATGTATACACAAGTTTCCTGAATCCTTGTCGTGTATACACGCCTCTGTGTGCAAACAAAGTCGCGTATATATTTAATTTTCAAGATTTTTGAAATCTTTTTGTTTATGGAAGATTGTATGTTGGTCTGATTCATTTTGGAACAATCATTGTTTTGTCACAGTCTTTAGTTTTACAACAAGTGTCTTGTTTTGATTTCTCTCTGATTGTGAAAAGGTTGGTGTTGTTCGTTTTCATGCAACCATCATTTATTTATTTTTGCTTAAGCACACAAGGTTTCTTGCAAGGAATCTTGGCTGCTCTGTGTATTCAGGGTAGAAAGATTGATTTCAATCTTTGTGTTGAGTTTTGTTTTAATGACTTTTTGGTTTGCATGTTTGACCTAGTTTTATGACCATCTCCTTTTCTTGCTTTCTAAAAGTCATTTGTTCACGCTTTCTTGAAAGTTGTCTTTTCAATCTTTTGGTTTCCTTTGCCAAGCTCATCTTGTTGCTTGTTGATTGTTAAAAGCATTTCAAAGCACCTTTGTTTTGTTGAGTTCCCACTTGTTTTGTGTCCTAAGCTCGCAAAGTGCTTCATTGCCCACTTTTCGGTCATCAAGTTTCTGTCTTGTTAGAGCATGTTTGAAAAGTCGTTTTTGAGTTGCTTTTGAAGGAAATTTCTTGAAACTTTGTTTTGATTTCTTGAACTTTGTTTTGATTGATTTTTCCTTTTTGTTAAGTGAAAGTGCCTATTTGTTTGTCTTCATATTGCTTTTAGTGCTTAGATGAAATAAGCAACAAAAACTTGTATTCCATCTAAACATTTAAGTGGCAAATCTAAAATCGATAAACAAGCAACTTTCATCTTTAGATTTAAGAGTAGTTTTTGAATCTTGCATCGGCATGTATTTATTGAATTAGGATTAGTTTGTGCATCTTTCTAGGCATTTATAGTTTTGTTAGCTTTTGTGAGTGTGAAGTTTGAAAAGAAAAAAGTTGTACTTTTATTTGAAGTTCCTCTGAACCCTGTAGAAATTGCTCTTGATCGAAAAACGAAAAACAAGTGCATGTGCATGTAGTTTGGTTTTATTAATTTCTTTTGCATCATAACACCACCAGTTTCACTTCCGTCATCCATTGACATAAATAACAGCCCATTAAAATCAAGCGCTAATTTAAAATATACTAGAACTTTATATTTGTCAGACACATCAACAAGTTTTAGGATATTTTAGGGCCTTGGATTAGGTGTGTGGAGAGTTAACTCTCCAAGACCATTTTGAACTATCAAACATAGGAGTCTGAATAGTGAGTGAAAATCCAATAGCGTTAGGAAGACCAGGAAAGCTCTGGATCTGGGAGTTAAGCACGAGGGTCTGTAAAGATAGGGAAGAGAGATACCTCATCTCCTACTTGTCCGAACTTACCTCACGAAAATTCCGCCTGCCTTCTAATACGAGTTGGTAACTGTAGTTGCTACTCCTAGGGATCTACATAGGTGGCTGCGGAAGGGAATCCCGTGGCACCTGAGGTTGACATTGTATCACTCTCAACGGTACTACTGGAGGGTACCCTTGCGAAGCTTCGGGGTTTGCACCGGCGTAGGTTGTTGTTAGGAGGTCAACGTAACTTCCTCTGTTACCTTCGCTGATAGGAATGGGTCGTCATTATCCCAGACTATCTTCAGAAGGCCCCTTACTTCACTTTCTCGTATTTTGGTGTCTGGTCCTAATCACCCGGAGAGGAAATACTTGGAAGTTGTTTGACTAGCTGATATCTTTAGGGACTTTATAGTGTGTGCTCTGTGCTCCTAGTTGGCCTAGCTTTCAATTTTTTGAGTCTTTAGTTAGATCTTAACAAAAAATTCAAAGTGGCTGACCGATTGCCTAGACGGTCTCGAAGACTTCGTGGTCTTTCACCACCAAACTCAGAGCCTTCACCTAGAAGGCACAGAGGTAATACTGCCGGTGGGTTTCGTCCCGCGGTAGCTGACGCATTGGGGATTGATCTTCCCCTCAGGGGCATCAGTGCTCAAGATAGACCTGGTACTTCCACAGGACAAGAGAGAAGTACTCGTGTACTTTCTCGAGTTCTCTTTCGGACGCAAGACAACGTAGAGGTAGAAGAACTCTCAGAGTCGTTAGCGGCTCCGAATTCTCCCCTACCTCCTAGTCATCCGGAAGTGTTACAATCCGTTGGGTCTCCAACGTATCGACCGTCAAGTCCAGGTCACATAACGCACTTACCATCGATGACCACTACTGGAGCCATGGCTTCTATTACAAGTGCTACGACTGTGCAGACTCCAATATCTATACAAGGGGGAGGAACTATTTCCATCCCCTCCGCTTCTTTATTCGGGTCTTTTGCTAGCACTTCTTTAGTTGGGACTACCTCCATTCCTTCTACGAGTGGAAACTCCCAAACCAATGCTTTTAATTTTGGATTTTTCCCATTTGGCACCCATTCACAGGGTATTTCGTCAGTTCTGTTTAGTGCCACAACATCCATGATGGGTGGATCGGCTTCATTCTAGGGTTTTCCTTTTGGAAGTGGTCATATACCACATTCCAACCCGACAATTGGATCTATGCCTTTCTCTTCTTTAGGACAAGGTAGCAATCATTTTCAAGGTTAGGCTAACCCTGCGGTTAGTAGTATGGGAACTGGGAATTCATTTCTCGGCCAAAAAGGGAATAGGCCGTACTCCATGGTTATTTCATTCTGAAGTATTCCTCCCCTAGCCTCTACTTGGGATCCTTATCAAGGGCTGTCTGCTCCTTATAATCCTTTAGGAGGAAGCTTCGACGATTATGGAGGTTTTGTGGCTGGAGTTGGTCAAACTCCGAGTTATGCTGGATCACAAGGCTTGCCTTATGGCTCAGCTGGTTCTGTAGGTTACTTTGGGCAGTCTGGTGCCTTCCAAAATCGAGGACCATCTTTTCAGAACTTTGGGGGTTCTGCCCAGTTTGGGTGGAACCCCCAAGGTCCTCCTAGGCTTCCATTTCTCGAAAATTTGAACTTGCCATACCTCACAAAGTTAACAAACGATCCAATCAAATATAATCCGGCCTGGCCTCCAGTCCCAACCAAACTTCCTTCGGACATTCCAAAATTCAAATGGAAGAGCGGTGAAGACCCGGGCGACCATGTGACCACATTCCATTTGTGGTGCTCATCAAACTCACTTATTGATGATTCAGTTAGGTTGAGACTTTTTCAGCGCACCTTGACTGGTAATGCGGCCAAATGGTATATAGAGTTGGCACAGGGAAGCTTTACATCTTTTGTCGACTTAGCTAATATTTTCTTAAATCATTTCCAGTTGCTTGTCCGTTATGATGCTGGAACTAAACTTCTAGCCAATTTTCATTAGGACACAGCAACTTACATTTTTGACCATATTCAGGAATGAAGACGGAGAAAGAGGCTCATAAAGGCCGAAATCCCTCCAGAGTACCGTCTTGAATGGTTTTTGAAATCTTGACAACCTGAGATCTCTAAGGATGTCTCGATGTCCGGAGTTTACTCCGAGGAGCAAGCTATTTTTAGGGCCCAGCAATTAGAATTGATCTACTCTCAGTCTGGGATCCTACAAAAATACTTCCCAGATGCTCCTAGGTCAAATGTTGACATAGCTAAGTCGAATCTAGGTCCCCATGGGGATGGTATCGTTGGATTGGTAGACATGAATGCGATGAACTTGTTGAGCCAATTACAGTAGTTTTCATTGCAAACTGCTTCAAACAACCAAGTCACATCGTCTACTACTTCGTCTTCCCAACCCTCTTCGATTAATGCCATCCAATCTGATAACCCCAAAGGAAATCAAAACTCCAATGGGAAAAAGAAAGGACGAGGTAAGAAAAAGAATCAAGATGGGAAGGCTAACACAAATAAATCCGAAAATAATGTTGGTGGGGGTAGAAATGAGTCTAAAAATAAAGTCAAGTTTCCATGCAAGTTGTGTAATGGAGACCATTTAACTCATCTTTGCCGGAAGATTCAGGACGCTCAGCGCTTGTTAGGGAAGCAAGGGGCTTCTAGTTCTCAAGCTGTGTTAACCAACCCTTTTCCCCAAGGGCAGCAATTTCTTGCTGGCGCGAGTTGAAATCCTGCTACCTCCTTAGGGGGCAGCCAGGAAGGGGAAAAATCATTGAACATTTTCATGATGGGTTCTAATGTACATGTGGCTACTCGATCACGTGATTAGAGTGAAGCCAAAACTTCCAAGGAAAAAACTGCTCCTGGAAATACTAACCTTCATATTCAGCGACCACCTGTTGAGACTATACCACAGTTACCGAAAGGTTCTGCTAAACGCGCGACTATCAATCCTAACGCTAGGGCTGCCCAAAATTATTCTGTTGTGGAGGATCTACAGTAGAGCCCATGCGTCATGTCCGCTTTAGAGGTTCTCCAGTGGTGTCCGGCTCAACGAAGTGCTTTACTCTCAGCAATTGGGGCAGTTGATCCAACCAATTCTTTAGTGCTCACTTTTGACATGTTAAATGTCAAGAAGTGACTCCCTCATCACATGGATTTCCAAATAAAGTCTACATACCAAAAGATGAATATTTTTCACACCATTATTGATGAGGGAGCTTCCACGTGCGTCATGTCAATGTCTTGTTGGAAGGCCATTGGATCTCCTCCGGCTATTCCTTCACCTACCCTTCTGATTGCGTTTGATGGGCATTCTCACAAGCCCATGGGATTATCTCTGCCTTTCCTATATGTGTTGGAGGAAATGTCGTCAATGTTGAAGTAGAAGTCATAGATGCTAACCTAGACTATAATCTCCTCTTAGGAAGGAATTGGGTATACGAGACTCTACATGCCATTGCCCATTCCACGTAGACCGTGGGACTCAATCAGCTTGGACTTCGTCTTGGGTCTACTAGGGACACAACAGGGTTATGATTCGGTGATGGTAGTAGTTAACTAGTTTTCAAAGATGGCACATTTTATCCTTTGTAGAAAAACCAATGATGCAACTAATGTGGCCCACTTGTTCTTCACAGAGATCGTCAGGCTACATGGCCTACCTAAGTCCATTCCTTCTAACAAGGATGTGAAGTTTATAGGGCACTTCTCGTGCAGCTTGTGGAAGAAGATGGACACACAGTTAAATTTCACCTTTGGTTATAACCCGCAGACCGATGGGCAAACAGAGGTGGTAAATAGAAGCTTGGGGAATTTGCCATGAATTTTGATCGGGGAAAACTTATGAATGTGGGATCGAGTACTTGCCCAGGTGGAGTTCACTTACAATGACTTGCCCAATCGTGGCACATGTTATAGTTCTTTTCAGATCCTATATGGCATGCATCCTCGTGGAGTGCATGAGTTATGAGATCTAGGACAGCAGGAAAGACGGAGTGCTGATGGGAAAGATTTAAAGCAATGAATGATCTCCAGGACCATGTGAAAATAAAGTTGTAGGACAAGAGTCAAAAATATAAGCAGCAGACAGATTTGAAATAGAGAGAGGTGCAGTTTAATGTGGGGGATGAAGTCCTCATTCATTTGCGCAAGGATCATTTTCCTAGAGGTGCATATAACAAGCTGAAGTAAAAAAAGATAGGCCCCTGCAATGTTCTCCGAAAATTTGAAGCAAATGCTTATGAATTACAACTGCCACTAGGAATACGCATCTCGCCCATCTTTAATGTGGCAAACCTATTTCCATAAGAGCATCAAGACCCTCTTCAGTTGTAAATATGGAATAAAAAGGGGGGTGTGATAATTTTAAATATTTTGTTATTTTTAATAAAATAGGGAGTGTTTTTAGGCATAAAGCAGTGAATGTGGATCATTATGGGATAAGGAAAGCTTTTCTATTTTAGAACAGAGAAAAGGATGAGGAAAAGCCTCAAGATGCTTTTTACCATATGTATGCATTGCATGTAGACTCTTAGAGCTTTTAGTTGAGTGATTCTAGATAATGCTTAGTTTTATAAATTAGGAATCCTCAAAGACATTGAAGATCAGAGAGATGGAGAGAGTGAGGGAGAAGGAGTGAGGATGAAAAGGGAAAGGCCATGAATAGGCCATAGATTCTCTTGTAAATATTTTATTTCTTAATTAATTATTCCAGTGATTTTGTATGCATCGGTATTGTCTCGAATTTTCAGAACTTTTAATATTTATCAGGGATGGTAATGGTGATTTTAATTGCAATGGTAATTCGTAAGCTACCTTAATCAGTTGAGACAATTATTGGGTAATGGTTGAGATGCATTATCATATGCATGTTTTGAAGATCCTGGTTTATTGCGGTTTTTGGCCTGCATCAATCCCACACCTTGTGCTGCAAGTCATCCTTTGCCGCTGCTTTTGTCTGTTGTTTTTCTCCAGGTTTCCATATTTGATGCTGTCCTGCTCCACTAGCTGCACTTTCATAATCTGTCTCTGTTTTCATCTTGCTGCTGCTTCCGCTGCTTCTCTTCCTTGCTAATGTTTTCCACTGAGATGCTTTTAACATGATTCTTCTGATTAAATCAATTTCTTTGTCTAATAAGTCTTCAGACTGCTGACTTCTTTCCTCTATGCTTGTTTCTGTTCTGACTACCACCCAATCAACCATGCCTCTTGTCTTTTGGAACATAAAACCTCTTCTCCCTTCATTTGACTGCTTGACTGAGTCAAATATTAACCAGTACTTGCAACAATACCTGCATTCACAAAACACTTGTTAGAATAAAAATCATAAGGCATCAGTCCCTTACTTCCCTCTGCCAGCATTTCAGTATACTGATCCCAATCATTCTTGAGATTATCACTCAGTCTATCCTCAACAACATCTTCTCCGAGAATGCATCTGTATTCTGGTTCATAAAAATAAACCTGTTTATCATCATTCATCTCTGCCTTTATATTCTGAATTCTTATCCTCTGTACTTCTATTCTCTTCTCTAGAACATTTAACTCCTGCCATAAATCTGTCATCTCTTTTGAGAAGATTTCTGTGCAATCTTCAATACTTTCCCAAGCCAAGCTTCCTGTTGTTACCATCTCATCACCTGCATGTAAATTCTCAGTTTGCACAAAATGTTCAACAGTATCAACTGTTACTTCCCTTATCTGCGCTTCAGACTGATTCACTTCTTCTGCATCCATAAGAACTTCCTCTTGTGCTGTAACAGTTTCATAAGATGGCACATCCTCCTCAGTAAAACCTGTCATCACATCACAATTGTCAGCTATAAAAATACATGGTTTTATATTATCCAGCTGATCTAGATTTACCCAATAACTCAAGAAATCATCAATGATCTTCTCCTCTGTTTCACCAATGGAAACCTCCTCTTTCAGCTCTGCTGCTTTGAGTTCTTCCTGTTTCAAGTGTTCATCCATCATCTGCTTAAGCTTCTTCAGCTCCTCTTGTAACTGCATGCTTATCTGTAAATCTCTTTTCTGTTGTAGCCTCTGCCACTTCACTCTCTTCCTCATCAATAAACCATGTCTCTGGTCCTTCACATCTTCCTACAACAACTTCATCAAAAGCTCAAGATGAGCTGCTATCTCAGCTTTCTCTTTCTCATACTCTTCCTGAGTCAACTGCTGTCTTATGCCATTTTCCTTGGCATATTTCTCCTCCTTTCTTCTGTGGCCTCTTTCTGAACCTCTGCTCTCTCCTTTATGACTTTTAGTAGTATTCTCCTTCGCCATGAGTTTCTCCCCTATGAGTTACATGAAGCCTCTGCCACAGCAAACTCTTTTGCTGCCACTTACCTCACCAATCCTTCCCTCCGGATCTGGCCTTTTGGTAATCATAGGTCCTCTGCTGGAACCTTTTGAGCATCCCCCACTACTCCTGTAGGCTTCCCTCATCTGCAAATTTATTCAACCTCTGTTGAATATTTAGGTTCTGCCACATTCACTCTCCTTCTTCCCGCTGAGATTTCTTCACTCTTCCTGTAAATCAAAATTCATCAGTCCCAAAAATCATCACATGCAATTAACTTAACAAAAAACACTTGAACCTTCAAAAAGAGATATTCCGGCTCTGATACCACTTGATGAAAATGAGATCTGGTATAAGCCCAAAATCCCAATTTCTTTAAAAAAACAAGATCCTGGAGCCTGTTTCCTTCGTGATTTCTGCGCTGGTAGAGCATTCATCTCTCCATCATCATCAAAATTTTCCTCTGCACTGCATGCTGTCTTTAACAAACATTTACATATAACAGATACATGATATTTGGATCAACAAGCTTGAACACAAGATTTAACTTAATTATACCATACACACAGGCGTAGGCATACACAATACTAGAACACGTTTCATATATATATATACAAAACAAATTACATTCCACGCTAAGGCATTTCAGCCTTAAAACCCAGCTCACAATCGACTACATCTTGCTCACTCACTATTTTACTCAGTGCTCATGTTTTTAGTCGACGTTTCAAGTCTGAACCTAGACTCATCTTCAGGACAAAATGTGAGGAGAAAGGAAGGTAAAAGATAGGTATAAATATGAGCATGGCTTAGCTACAAAGATAAATAGGCTGACTCATTGTAATTTTAATTATTGTTATTTAATTTTCTGGTTTTCTTTGTTTATTAATAATTAATTTGTTATTCTAATTTTTGATAATATTAATATTAATATTTTGTTTTGTATTATTATAATAGAACCTAATTAATTTCTTGTTTTTAACTACTGTTTTATGCTTTTTCATTAGTTCCAATACTATTTGCTCCAATACTATTTGCTTATAATTGAGTCTTAATTTATATGGTTATATATGCTACTAATTGTGTATTTTAATTAATTTATATAATATATATTTTAATGTTTATTCTTTTTGTTAGTTAATTTAGTTATGCTAATATTATTCTTATTGTTATTTTGATGATTATTAGTAATGTTTTTAGCTCTTATTTAATAATAGTTTAGATCATAATTATTAGTTACTCTTAGATAGTTCTTTATTAACAATTCTAGTTGTTATTCTTTATATTATCAATACATTTATTAGTTTTTGTTTATTTATATTATTATTCATTATTACTCCTATGAATATTAATTATTCCTATCTATTAATTTTCATTCATTGATGTTTGTGTTCTTATTATTACTATATTAATCCTCATTGTACTTAACTTACAATAATATTTATATTATTATTGATTTTATTATCAATTTATTTATATATATCTATTATTATTTAAATTTTTGTTTTTTATTTCACATTATAGCCATCAAATTTATATCATTCTTTTAGCTAGCTAATAATTAAATGTTTATTATTATTATTACTTATGTTATACTAATTAAGATTATTTTTCAATGATGTTTTTGTCTTTCCTAGGTCTCTAAAGAGCAGCAAAGCGAATTAAGATAGTTGGTCAAGGATTACTAGTCTCGTTATCGGGATTATTCGCGGGGGTTAGCAAGGGGTTTCAATTTTTGGTGATTTCCATGCCACCATCCCTATTAAGGTTTTTAGGGTGTTTAATGATTTCAATAGCTTCTCTAACCTTGCGCTTGAAATGGTGTTCTACATTGGCAATGACTTTGGTGTCTTCCAGGCATATGTGGTGATTAGTTTTTCCAACATGCTCAGCTAGGGCTGAGGATCAGATTCTTTCTTTACGGATGTCTGCACTATGTTATTTGAGTCTAATCCTAACAGATCTACCGGTTTCTCCTATGTATTGATCACCACAAGAACAATTGATGTTGTATACTCGTTTTTGTTGAAGTTGTTCTTGGCTGTCCTTAACAGATTTCATTCTTTGTTTAATGGTGGACAAGGGTTTGAAAGTGGTCTTTATATTTTTCTTATTGAGGATTTTTGCTATTTTGTCAGTGACTCCTTGGATGTAAGGAAGGTAGGCATTCGAGGTAGGGGTGTCATTTGTCTTGCTTTTATTATTAACAGATTTCACTTTTTGAATGGCTTTGTATATGCTTTTATTGTTGTACCCTAGGTTGGTAAAAGCTCTTTTAAGGTATGAAATTTCTTCATCTCTATGGTTTATATAAGAGATTCTATAGGCTCTAGTGAAGAGGGTTTGTAACACCCCCTTTTTTTGGGCCGGGTGGTGATGGGAGTCGGCATGAAGGTAGTTATCTATATGGGCTTTCTTTCTAAAAACTTTGTGACCAATGGAACCATCCTTCCTTCTAATGAGGAGGATATCCAAGAAAGGAATGCAATTATTCTCTTCTACTTCCATAGTGAAGATATATCTCACACCCTATCACATTACTTTTATATAAGATGCATTAGGAAGAATTGATAAGATTTTCTCCTAGTTTTTCTACAATGAAAGCTCTAAAAAAGCGTGCATGGCTGTATCCATCTTATCTGCTTTAAATTATCCGCTTTAAATTCTCTTTTCTGCTTTAAAACAAGCTTTTCTCTATTCTGATCCTCTGGTCCAGGTTTGCTCACTTAGTTGCTGGTTGCTCCCGCATCATTTTTGTTGTTAGTTCTATTGAGAAATATGCCAAGGAAGTAATGCGTGATATGGAGAATCTTAATGGGCTAATTTCACCCTGTGGAAATCTCAAATGGAGAATATATTGATCTTGAAGGATCAATTCTTGATTGAGGGTGTAGCAAAGAAACACTTCACGATTGTAGATGAATATTGGAAGAAGCTGGGCGCGGAAGCATTAATACAATTGGGTAGTACTTGGTAAAGACTGTGTATGCCAGTGTGGAGAAGGAGAAAATAACAAATAAAGTATTCATGATGAAGAAATTATAGAATCTCAAAATGATGGAGGAAACTTCGGTTATGGAGAAGTTAAATGATTTTAAGGAAATTACAAGTTAGTTTGAATCTATCAAAATCACTATAGATGATGAGATTAGAGCCATCATACTTAGGTGCTCCAAGCCATATAGTTGGGAGAATTTGAAAGTAGCTATTAATACTTCAACACCTAAAATTGAAAGTGATGTATGAGAGCATCCAAAATGTAGAGGTAGACCAAAGGCTAGGAATGGAAGAACAATTTTTCATGATGGGGGATAATGTGGTCACATAAAAAATAATTGCTAGATATGGAAAAAAGAGGAAAAATAGCAGAAGGTGACAAACAACAACAATGAAGAAACCACCTTTATTGCATTAAAACGAAGTCTATTATTCTTTTTCTTGTGAAAAAACATTTCTTTGTGCTTCTGATCATGATAAATTGGATTTTGTATTTTGAAGCTTCCTATCATGCTACTCCATTTAGATAAAATTTTATTTCTTATAAGAGTAATGTTCAATTGGGAAATAAATTTCTTTATGGAAACAAGTAGGAGATGTTATAAATTTGACAAAAGAAGATGGTACCAAATTATTTCTAAAACAAGTTAGGCATGTGCCAAAGCATGGAATGATTTTGATTTTCACTCAGGACTTAGATGATGAATGATACCATATAGTGCTTGGTAAAGGAACATGGAAATTTATTAACAAAGCATTGGTCATGGCTACAGGAGTCAAGGTAGGAACCTTGTATACATTAATTGTATACACATAAATATCAAATATGGTTTTTCTTAGAAAAGAAGGAAACTTAGCGGATCTATGCAATAATCAGTTGCATCACATGAGTGATAGAGTCATTAAAATCCTTGATGGAAAAATATTCTTCTAGGTCTGAAATCCCATGAACTTAATGTTTGTGAGCTTTGCATGTATGGTAGAAAATGAAGAGTTTCATTTATGAGATGTTTCCATGAAACGAAAAAATGTATACTAGAATTGTTATAGGCCAACGAATATTAAGTCTTTAGGAGGAGCCTAATAATTTTTCCACATTCATAGAGGATGCATTGAGGAAGGTTTGAGAATATCCCATGAATAGAAAATGTGAGGTTTTCGAGATATTTCAATAATTTCACGTTGTTGCTAAACGAAATACAAAAAAACTATTGAATTGTTTAAGGATAGATATTGGTGGTGAATATTGTTCAAATGCATTTGACAATTACAACAATATGTTCAACATAAAGCATGAGAAAACTATCCCTGTTACTCCTCAACCGAATGGTATTGCAAAAAGAAGGAAACATACTGTCATGGAGAAGGTGCACGGTATGTTGTGAAACTCATGATTTGAA
Source organism: Pinus taeda (assembly GCA_000404065.3). Taxonomy (NCBI): domain Eukaryota; kingdom Viridiplantae; phylum Streptophyta; class Pinopsida; order Pinales; family Pinaceae; genus Pinus; species Pinus taeda. The sequence goes on from APFE030447472.1 coordinate 82,041, forward strand.
AAGCATTTTTCAGGAGTAGTAAGGGCATCTTGTTAGCTCATAAATCAATCACCCACCACAACCTTGGATGGTGGAATTGCTATAGATGTTTGGACTCGTAAGAAGGTAAATTACTCTCACTTAAAATTTTTTGTATGTAAAGCACTTATGGATATTCCCTAAGGGGAAAAAACTAATTTGATAATAAATATATGCACTTAATTTTTTGGGATATGTAGATGGTGAATTTGGGTATGATATTTGGGGTCCATTTAAAAGTAATGTGATTAAAAGTATGGATGTTATATTTTTTGAGTTAGAAATGTTTAAAAGTTCTACAAGTGATATAGAGGTAAAAAAGGAATTGTTAACATGATTACAAATATTCCACTATTGCAAAACGATGTGCAGGAAATTGAAGAATATGATTGAGAACAAGTGGAAAATGATGCGCAACAACAAGAAAGCATGTGGTATTCTTTGCAAGAAGTACAACTAGAAAACACACCACCACTATTGGTCATGGTTCTGTGCAGACTCATAAACCTTCATAGAGGTATCCACCCTCAAATTATATTTTTCCAACTAATGAAGGTGAACCATTTTTTTTTTCAAGAAGTTTGTTAATTGAAAACTACCAAATAATGGAAGAAAGCAATGGAGGAAAATATGGACTCTCTAATAGAAAACAAAACTTGGGAGTTAGTAAAGCCTCTAGAAGGAAAAAACATCTTATGGAACAAATGGGTATACATGGCTAAGCATGATGGGAAAGGAAATAAAGAAAGATACAAGGCAAGGATAACACTAAAAGGGTTTGCACAAAAATAAGGCATTGATTTTACTCAAGTGTTTTCTCTTGTTGTTAAGATGTCACCTACAACAATTATTCTTAGTGTTGATGTTCCTTTAGATTTGGAATGTGAATAGCTAGGTGTCAAGACAACCTTCCTTCATGGATATTTGAAGGAGGAGATCTATATTGAGCACCCAAATGGATTGAAAGAAGAAGGTGAAGAGAATTTGGTTTGCAAATTGAAAAGGAGGCTATATGGGTTAAAACAAACATCATAACTATGGTATAATAAATTTGATTCATTTTTGTTGGAACACGGTTTTAAAAGATTAGAGGTTGATTATTGTGTTTACATCCAGAGATATAAAGAAAGGTACATTATATTATTGTTATATGTGGATGACATGTTAATTGTTGGAGATGATAGAAACATGATCAATAACTTGAAAAAGAATTTGGGCAGTAGATTTGCAATGAAATATTTGGGTTCAATACAACATATACTAAGAATGAGAATCATTCATGATGTCACCACCACAAGAAAAATATATTGAGAAGGTGTTAGATAGGTTCAATATAAAGGATGCCAAGCGAACTAGTACACCCCTTGCACCTAATACCAAACTCGGCGTTGACTTACATCCCTTTGATGATAAGGAAAAAGATGAAATGAGAAGGTCTTTTGATTCTTCGACAATTTATAGCCTGACTATGCCATGGTTGTACTCAACCAAATATTGCACATTCAGTGGGACTTGTAAGTAGGTTTCCTGCAAATCTAGGAAAATGACATTGGCAATGCATAAAGTGGATTTTCAAGTCTCTCAATATTACTGGTAATTATTGTTTATGTTTTGGTAATAATAATGTCAAACTTGAAGGCTATATAGATGCAAATATGGATGGAGATGCATATAGTAGAATTCCATCATTGGTTATTTATATATTTTCACAAGCATAAAAATGTCTTAGGTGTCCAAAGTGTATAAGGTAATAGCTCTCTCCATAACATAGGCATAATACATAGCTATAACAGAATCTTGCAAAGAGATGTTGTGGATGCAACGCTTCTTAGAAGAAGGGGAATAGACCAAGACAAATATGCATTGCAATGTGATACTCAGAGAACTATTCGCTTAGCAAAAAGTCTAGCATATCATTCTAAAATAAAGATTATAGATCTAAGATATCATTGGATAAGGAAATAATTTGGTGATTTGCTACTATAGTTGGAGAAAATACACACAAAAAGAAAATTTAGATGACATGTTAATAAAAACATTGCCAAAAAATATGTAGGATATTTGTAGAACCTTTGTGGGAGTGATAAAAAGGTGATGAAAGGTTATTGGGAAAAGATCATTGGCCCTAATATTTTGTCTAAAGTAGGAGATTGTTGAGTGTGAGTCCAAATTCAATTAGTAAAGAATGTAAATATTTAAGTGCTAGTAAAAGCTTATTAAGTGTGAGTCCAAATATAGTTAAGAGAATGCAAATATTTAAGTGCTAGTAGGGGATTGTTGGGTGTTAGTCCAAATATAGCCAAGAGTGAATGCAAATATTTAAGAATGAGTCATATTTGGTCTCAACTAGAAGATTGTTGTGTGACTCGAAATATAGTTAAAAATGAATGTAAATAATAAAGTGTTGATTGTTATGTGTTACTCCAAATATAGTTAAGAGTGAATGAAAAATGTTATTGGAAATATTTAACTACTAATTCAAATATGGTTGATTGAGAATATAGATATTTTTATTTTTATTTTTTTTCTCAAATATATTGAAAACTTCTACCATATAGTGGAAACTTCCATTCTTCTGTAAATAAGATTGAGATCATTCACCATTTATCATTGAGCAATAGATATTTGATGATGCAGGAGCATCCAGCTAAGGGCATCATAACCGGGTGTTGGTCTCATCCAAGGAGGATAGGTTCAATGTATTTTAGTTTCATTTACATTTACACAATAAAACAGTGTCTAGAAACTAGTTTTTATTATTATTAGTTAACGAATATTAGGAACAATACAATTAGGGTAGTGTTATAGCAGTTACGTTGTTTTGTCATTTTCTTAGTCCATTTTACAGTTGTTTGTTCATAAACAAAAATGTAATATTGTAAATCCTATAGCACAAGAAAACCCAGCATAATCATCGGTTGTCCAACTACAAAAAGTAAGTGAAGGATAACCGAGAACAGTTCAAGTAACTATCTAAACACAACATAAAAACCAATGTAATACATTTTGGGGGGGGTTCAATACAGGAGAAGAGAAATACAATAAAACGAGTAATTTCTTTCATCCAAATATTTGAATCCATCTGTAATAGTTTGTCGTGACATTCATTTATTTTTCCCCTAGCCATTGAGTAAGCAAACTAAGGAAATACTATGTGTTCCTATCTATTGCATTTTGTTTCCTTTCTATAGAATAGAGAACAAAAAAAGAAATTAAACGAGCGTTCCCAACACAGCGTCTCGCAACAACAGAATGGAGTCCCAATAAATGAAAGCCAATAACAGTACGAGTAGTTCGAAATAGAATGAGAATACAATCACTGAATAACGACCCAAAGACAGAGGTAAACAAATTATACAAAAAATTTCCTGTTAATTCTTTTTCATAACCAAAAAAATATTTGTATACATTCAGTAGTACTGAAATGCCTAGTTAAGAACAGAGGAAAGACTAATACGAAATAACAAAAACCTGAAAGTGAGGGTTTTGACGACCACCATCAAAAGGTGGACATAATTACAATTGTTCAAGGTACATATGAAATTTTATATACAAAATTGAATCCTGGGTCACACAACAACAAATCAAATCAAATGGAGGAGAACTGGGACTTTGCCCAGTAAACTGACAGAGCCCACCTAACTAAAAATTGACAACAGTAGCAGAGAATGAGCCTACCAGAGTAAAAGCTTGTAGCAATTTCGTCGACCACGCGAGTGAGCAAACCCTAACCTGCACAAGCAAGCCAACGGAGCACTATTAGTTACATGCACACTGAGTAAAGCCAAGAAACAACCAAAGGAAAAGAAAACAAAACACACAGTTAAGAAAATTATTTACCTGAAGAGTATTTGCATTGGAGGAGTGAAACCCCACTGAGCCACAGTCAACGGTGAAGCCTTGCAGTCCAAGGAGCAAACACTGTAAGTGCCAGAGGAAAATGAAGAGAGTAAGAAAATCATGGAGTAACAACTTACCTTATCACAACTGCGAAGCTAAAGAGGCCACCATGACTGTGACCTGTGGAACACAGAACAAGCATCCATCAATCAAAGCTAACAACTAGAAAAAACCATAACATAATGAAAATAGTGGAACAGGGGAAAGTATAGTAACCAAGCAGACGGAACCAGTAGTAACCCTCTCACATAGACAGGGAAAACCTCCACACCGTGCCCAAGTAACCAAGCGACAAAGTCACAAGAACAAGTGAAGGTATCACGCCAACAGATAGTAGAACCCATAGTTGGGCGCACGTAGAACCTACCGCCAAACTCCATACAGTTGCAGCACAAACCCTCACTGCAAGTCTAAACCCTTGGTGCGGCAAAAACCCAAGTGAATAATGAAGAAATGACAAAGAACCAAGGGCTTTCGCAATGACCAAGAGTGGGAAAACAATAACTGAGGTTGGTACAACTAGCACAACATCATTGAATTCCGACATAAATTCCATCCAACAAATATCTAGAACAGTCCTATGATTAGCACCTAATCAAATATATTAAACCCCAAATTATTTGCTAATCATTCAATCGTTGATTAAAGCATTGGTTCATCATTGTTAAACATAATAAAGTAAATTTACAGGCTGGTCCCATCATAGTGGTATCGAAGAAGGATTTAGAGTTTTGCTGACAGATGGAAGTTGGAAGACGAGGACGTGGAAGAGGTGCTCGGAGAGTATCATATGAAGGATTGCGGGAGGAAATTAGGATCCTTACTGCCCGTTTGGAGGCAGTTGAAGTAGGAAGGAGAAGGGATCGAGAAGTAGGAGACGATAGTGAAGAAAAAGTTGTAGTGACAACAGATGGATCGGATGAAAAAGGGAAAAAAATGAGATTGTTGAGGTTGGTCCTACTGGCAAGTAGCAAGCCTAAACTAGAAATTCCAAATTATGACAGCATCTTGTCCACGGAAGTTCTGTTGGACTGGATCAGCGAAGTGGACAAATATTTTGAGTGTGAAGAGGTCAGTGAAGATTGGAGAGTTATGTTCGCTGGAACAAAGCTGAAGGGACATGCAACCTTGTGGTGGGACAGTGTCCAAGAAGAGAGAAGAAGGATGAACAAGTTGCCAATAAAGAAATGGCCAAGGATGGTGCCCAAGTTGAAAGGAAGATTTTTTCCCAAGAATTACTAGATTGCACTGCATGAGCAAGTGTGGAACTTGAAACAAAAAGGGATGACAGTAAGAGAGTACACTGAAGAATTCTATTGGGTAAATTTAAGAGTTGGTTATACAAAGGACACCTCAGAGAAAATAGCAAGGTATATAAATAGTTTGAGATTAGAAATATTAGATGAAATCAACATTCTTTCCCTGAAAAATATAGAAGAGGCATACCAAAGAGCTATGAAGGTAGAGGAGAAGATCACTAGAAAACAAAATGCTAGGAGAGGATGGGGAACTAGTAGGGGAACCGGTAGGGGAAGAGGACAATGTTATGGCAGAGGGAAAAATGCCAATAATAGTGAAGAAGGCAGTAGTTCCAAAACGTCTGGGACAACAGAAAAAAAGTGACAGCACTAGAGGTGGCAGGCCATATCGGCGAGGAAGAGGAAATGGTCGAGGTAGAGGAGCTAACTATCAGTGCTACAGGTGCCATAAGTTGGGGCACAGATATTTTGAGTGTTTTGAGGCGGAACAAGTTGGACAAAGAGGTGCATATGTCACACAGCCAGAGGAAGCCAGGAAGCAGAAAATGTGCCGGAAATAGGGGAAGCCTTAGTCTTGAACAAAGTGTTGCTGAAACCAGCTAAGGAAGCAACTGAACAAACTCAAAGGAAAGCATTGTTTCAGATAGTTTGTAAGTCACACAGAAAATGTTATAAGTTGATTATCGATAGTGGGAGCACGGACAATCTAGTTTCCATGGAGATGGTAGAGAAGTTGGGGCTGAAGTGGTTGAAGCACCCGACTCCTTACAAGGTATCATGGCTGCAGAAAGGCCATAAGCTATTGGTGGATGAACAGTGCAAAGTTGAGTTCCATATTGGCAGATATAAGGATAAGGTTATTTGTGATATAATGTTGATGGATGTATGTCATATACTGCTAGGAAGGCCATGGCAGTATGAAAAAAAGGTAGTCCATGATGGAAAGACAAACTGTTATAAGTTTGTCAAAGATGGGATCAAGCAAACACTTGTGCCCATCAAGGAAGAGGAGAAAGTGGAAACAAGCAAGATGAGAGTATTACTAATGGGTGGAAAATAGTTTTTGAAGCAGATTGAAGATAGTGAACTGAACTAAGCTATTATGAGAAGAGAAAAGATGGTGTTGTTACACACAGAGGTGTCAGATTTGCCTACGGAAATTCCACAAACACTGGAGGAATTCAGTGATATAGTAGTGGACGACTTACCAGATAAATTGCCTCCCGAGAAGTATAAGTCATCATATTGACTTTATACTTGGAGGAAGTCTACTGAATAAGGCAACGTATTGGATGAGATCCAAAGACAATGAGGAGATTAGAAAACAGGTGCAGAAATTGCTAGATAAAGGGTTTATAAGGGAGAGTTTGAGCCCCTACACAGTTCCAATAGTTCTCGCTCCCAAGAAAGGAGGAGAATGACAAATGTGCATAGATTCGAGGGCCATCAACAAGATTACCATCAAGTACAGATTTCCACTGCCACGGATGGACAACATGATGGACTGCCTGAGCAGGGCAACATATTTTTCAAAGATTGATTTAAAGAGTGGGTATCATTAGATTCAAATCTGGGAAGGGGATGAGTGGAAGACAACATTCAAAACCAATGAAGGATTGTATGACTGGTTGGTAATGCCATTCGGACTGAGTAATGCACATAGCACATTTATGCGATTGATGAACGAAATGCTGAAAGAATTCATTCGAAAGTTCATAATAATGTACCTAGATGACATATTAATTTTCAACAAGATGAGGGAGGAACAATGTCTACATGTTCGAAGTGTGTTAGAAAAATTGCAGCAGAATAAACTACTAATAAATCTAAAAAATTGCACTTTTCTGCAAAAAGAATTGGTTTATCTGGGTTTCGTGATTGCAAAAAATGAGTTGAAGATGGACCCAGAGAAGATTGAACCAGTTGTCAACTGGCCATCCCCAAAAATTCTATTTGAGGTACGTAGTTTTCATGGGCTAGCGTGTTTTTACCATAAAGTTATAAGAAATTTTAGTGAAATTTGTGCATCTATGTTGGACACTATAAAGAAGGAAAGTTAGCCTTTTCGTTGGACCGAGGCAGTAGAAAGGATTTTTTAGCTACTGGAGAAGAAGATAACAGAAAGACCGATCCTGAGATTGCCTAATTTTAAAAAGCTTTTTCAAGTTTGCTGTGATGCAAGCGGTGTGACTGTTGGAGCTGTACTTAGCCAAGAAGACAAACCTGTTGGATTTTTCAGTGAGAAGTTGAGTGAAAGAAGACATAAGTATTCATCCTATGATAAGGAATTCTTTGATGTCGTCCAAGCCCTGAAGCATTGGAGACACTATCTGTTGGGGAATGAGTTTGTTTTATTTTCAAATAATTCTGCACTACAATATGTGATGCAACAGCACAAGCTGAATTACAAACGTGCTAAGTGGGTTGAATATTTGTATAGTTTCACCTTTTTGTCAGAACACATTAGCGGGCAGGCCAACAATGTGGTGGATGCATTGAGTAGAAGAACCTTTCTCTTGCAAGACAATACGATATAACTGCTAAGCTTTGAGCATTTGAAAGACTTGTATCAGACTAACACGGATTTCAAAGAGGCTTATGAAGATTGTCAGAATCATTTTCTGAGAAATAATAGTCCATGGTTGGACTATAATTTGCAGGAGAAGCTATTGTTTGGAGGGGGTTAGTTATGCATTCCTGATTGTTCAATGAGAGAGAATATCATTCGGGAGAAGCATAGTGGAGGTCTAGCCAGACATTGTTGCATAGAAAAAACATTAGAGCAGCTCAACCATTTTTATTATTGGCCAAGAATGCGAAAGGATCTGGAAAGATTTTTCCTTTCTGTTAAGTGAAAGTGCCTATTTCTTTGTCTTCATATTGCTTTTAGTGCTTAGATGAAATAAGCAACAAAAACTTATATTCCATCTAAACATTTAAGTGGAAAATCTAAAATCGATAAACAAGCAACTTTCATCTTTTGATTTAAGAGTAGTTTTTGAATCTTGCATCGGCATGTATTTATTGAATTAGGATTAGTTTGTGCATCTTTCTAGGCATTTATAGTTTTGTTAGCTTTTGTGAGTGTGAAGTTTGAAAATAAAAAAAGTTTTACTTTTATTTGAAGTTCCTCTGAACCCTGTAGAAATTGCTCTCTATCGAAAAACGAAAAACAAGTACATGTGCATGTAGTTTGGTTTTATTAATTTCTTTTGCTTCATAACACCACCAGTTTCACTTCCGTCATCCCTTGACTTAAATAATAGTCCATTAAATCAAGCGCTAATTTAAAATATACTAGAACTTTATATTTGTGAGACACATCAACAAGTTTTAGGATATTTTAGGCCGTTGGATTAGGTGTGTGGAGAGTTAACTCTCCAAGGCCATTTTAAACTGTCAAACATAGGAGTCTGAATAGTGAGTGAAAATCCAATAGCGTTAGGAAGACCAGGAAAGCTCCGAATCTGGGAGTTAAGCACGAGGCTCTGTAAAGACAGGGAAGAGAGATACCCCATCTCCTACTTGTCTGAACTTACCTCACGACTATTCCGCGTGGCTTCTGATACGAGTAGGTAATTGTAGTTGCTACTCCTAGGGATCTAAACAGGTGGTTGCAGAGGGGAATCCCGTGGCACCTGAGGTCGATGTTGTATCACTCTCAACGGTACTACTAGAGGGCACCCTTGCGAAGCTTGGGGGCTTGCACCAGCGTAGGCTGTTGTTAGGAGGTCAGCGTAACTTCCTCTGTTACCTTCGCTGATAGGACTGGGCCGTCATTATCCCAGACTATCTTCGGAAGGCCCCTTACTTCACTTTCTCGTATTTTGGCGTCCGGTCCTAATCACCCGGAGTGGAAATACTTGGAAGTTGTTTGACTGGCTGATATCTTTAGGGACTTTATAGTGTGTGCTCTGTGCTCCTAGTTGGCCTAACTTTCAATTTTTTGAGTCTTTAGTTAGATCTTAACAAAAAATTCAAAGTGGTTGACTGATCGCCTAGACGGTCTCGAAGACTTCATGGTCTTTCACCACCAATTTCAGAGCCTTCACCTAGAAGGCGCAGAGGTAATACTGTCGGTGGGTTTCGTCCCGCGACAACTGACGCATCGGGGATTGATCCTCCCCTTGGGGGCATCAGTGCTCAAAATAGATCTGGTACTTCCACAGTACAAGAGAGAAGTACTCTTGTACTTTCTCGAGTTCTCTTTTGGACGCAAGACAACGTAGAGGTAGAAGAACTCTCAGAGTCATTAGCGGCTCCGAATTCTCCCCTACCTCCTGGTCATCCGAAAGTGTTACAATACGTTAGGTCTCCAACACATCGACCGTCAAGTCTAGGTCACATAACACACTTACCATCGATGACCACTACTGGAGGCATGGCTTCTATTACAAGTGCTATGACTGTGCAAACTCCAATATCTGTACAAGAGGGAGGAACTATTTCCATCCCTCCGCTTCTTTATTCGGGTCTTTTGCTAGCACTTCTTTAGTTTGGACTACCTCAATTCCTTCTAAGAGTGGAAACTCCCAAACCAATTCTTTTAGTTCTAGATTTTTCCCATTTGGCACCCATTCACACGGTATTCCGTCAGTTCTGTTTAGTGCCACCACATCCATGATGGGTGGATCAACTTCATTCTAGGGTTTTCCTTTTGGAAGTGGTCACATACCACATTCCAACCCGACAATTGAATCTATGCCTTTCTCTTCTTTAGGACAAGGTAGCAATCCTTTTCAAGGTTAGGCTAACCGTGCGGTTAGTAGTATGGGAACTGGGAATTCGTTTCTCGGCCAACAAGGGAATAGGACGTACTCCAAGGTTAGTTCATTCTGAAGTATTCCTCCCGTAGCCTCTGCTTGGGATCCTTATCAAGGGCTATCTACTCCTTATAATCCTTTAGGAGGAAGCTTCGCCGGTTATGGACGTTTTGCAGCCGGAGTTGGTAAAACTCCGAGTTATGCTGGATCACAAGGCTTGCCTTTTTGTTCAGCTGGTTCTGTAGGTTACTTTGAGCAACCTAGTGCCTTCCAAAATTCAGGACCATCTTTTCAGAACTTTGGGAGTTCTGCCCAGTCTGGGTGGAACCCCCAAAGTCCTCCTAGGCTTCCATTTCTGGAAACTTTGAACTTCCCAGACCTCACAAAGTTAACAAACGATCCAATCAAATATAATCTGGCCTGGCCTCTGGACCCAACCAAACGTCCTTCGGACATTCCAAAATTCGAAGGGAAGAGCGATGAAGATCTGGGCGACCATGTGACCACATTTCATTTGTGGTGCTCATCGAACTCACTTATTGATGATTCAGTAAGGTTGAGACTTTTTCAGTGCACCTTGACTGGTAATGCGGCCAAATGGTATATAGAGTTGCCATGGGGCAGATTTACATCTTTTGTCAACTTAGCCAATATTTTCTTAAATCATTTCCAGTTGCCTGTCCATTATGATGCTGGAACTGAACTTCTGGCCAATTTTCTTCAGGACACAACAACTTACATTTCTGACCATATTTAGGAATGGAGACGAAGAAAGAGGCTCATAAAGGCCGAAATCCTTCCAGTGTACCGTCTCGAATGGTTTTTGAAATCTTTACAACATGAGATCTCTAAGGATGTCTCGATGTCCAGAGTTTACTCTGAGGAGCAAGCTATTTTTAGTGCCCAATAATTAGAATTGATCTACTCTCAGTCTGGGATCCTACAAAAATACTTCCCAGATGCTCCTGGTTCAAAGGTTGACATAGCTAAGTCGAAGCCAGGTCCCCATGGGGATGGTATCATTGGATCAGTAGACAAGAATGCGGTGAACTTGTTGAGCCAATTGCAGTAGTTGTCATTGCAAATTGCTTCAAACAACCAAGTCACATTGTCTACTACTTCATCTTCCCAACCCTCTTCGATTAATGCCATTCAATCCGATAAGCCCAAAGGAAATCAAAACTAAAATGGGAAAAAGAAAGGGCGAGGTAAGAAAAAGAATCAGGATGGGAAGGCTAACACAAATAAATCTGACAATAATGCTGGTGGGGTTAGAAATGAGTCTAAAAAGAAAGTCAAGTTTCCATGCAAGTTGTGAAGTGGATACCATTTAACTCATCTTTTCCCGAAGATTCAGGACGCTCAGCGCTTGTTAGGGAAGCAAGGGGCTTCTAGTTCTCAAGCTGTGTTAACCAACCCTTTTCCCCAAGGATAGCAATTGCTTGCTGGCGCGAGCTGAAATCCTGGTACCTCCTCAGGGGGCAGCTAGGAAGGGGAAAAATTATTCAACATTTTCATGATGGGTTCTAATGTGCATGTGGCTACTCGATCACGTGATTACAGTGAAGGCGAAACTTCCAAGGACAAAACTACTCCTGGAAATACTGACCTTCATATTGAGCGACCACCTGTTGAGACTATACCACGGATACCGAAAGGTTCTGCTAAACGCGCGACTATCAATCCTAACGCTAGGGCTGCCCAGAATTATTCCATTATGGAGGATATGGCCTAGAGTCCATGCGTCATGTCCGCTTTAGAGGTTCTCCAGTCGTGTCCGGCTCACCGAAGTGCTTTACTCTTGGCAATTGGGGCAGTTGATCCAACCAATTCTTTAATGCTTACTTTTGACATGTTAAATGTTAAGAAGCGACTCCCTCATCACATGGCTTTCCAGATAAAGTCTACATACCGAAAGATTAATATTTTTGACACCGTTATTGATGAAGGAGCTCCCACGTGCATCATGTCGATGTCTTGCTGGAAGGCCATTGGATCTCCTTCGGCTATTCCTTCACCTACCCTTCTGACTACGTTTGATGGGCATTCTCACAAGCCGCATGGGATTATCTCGGCCTTTCCTATATGTGTTGGAGGAAATGTCATCAATGTTGAAGTAGAAGTCATAGATGCTAACCTAGACTATAATCTCCTCTTAGGAAGGAATTGGATATACGGGACTCTACATGCCATTGCCTATTCCATGTAGACCGTGGGACTCAATCAGCTTGGACTTCGTCTTGGGTCTACTAGGGACACAACGGGGTTATCATTTGGTGACGGTAGTAGTTAACTAGTTTTCAAAGATGGCACATTTTATCCTTTGTAGAAAAACCAACGATGCCACTAATGTGGCCCACTTGTTCTTCACAGAGATCATCAGGCTACATGGCCTACCTAAGTCCATTCTTTCTAACAGGGATGTGAAGTTTATAGGGCACTTCGGGTGCACCTTGTGGAAGAAGATGGACATGCAGTTAAATTTCACCTTTGCTTATCACCCGCAGACCGATGAGCAAACAGAGTTGGTAAATAGAAGCTTGGGGAATTTGCTACGAATTTTGATCGGGGAAAACTTACGAATGTGGGATCGAGTACTTGCCCAAGCGGAGTTCGCTTACAACGACTCGCCCAATTGTGGCACAAGTTATAGTTCTTTTTCAAATCCTATATGGCATGCATCCTCATGGAGTGCATGAGTTATGAGATCTAGTACAGTAGGAAAGACGGAGTGCTGATGGGAAAGATTTCACCAAAGTGATGAACGATCTCCACGACCAGGTGAAAATAAAGTTGTAGGACAAGAGTCAAAATATAAGAAACAGGTAGATTTGAAACGGAGAGAGGTGCAATTTAATGTGGGGGATGAAGTCCTCATGCATTTGCGCAAGGAGCGTTTTCCTAGAGGTGCATATAACAAGCTGAAGTAAAAAAAGATAGGCCCCTGCAAAGTTCTCCGGAAATTTTCGGCAAATGCTTATGAATTACAGCTGCCACTAGGAATAGGCATCTCACCCATCTTAATGTGGCAAACCTATTTCCATACATTGCTAATCCAGAGGAAGACAGTACCGCACGGCCTACATGGGACACATAAGAAGGGAGTGAGACTTGGATGAAACAAATGCCTTACGCTCATCCTCTTGAGATCGAGAGGACCCTCGACACTCAAGTAGCCAAGCGAACTCGGTAGAAAGAGCATCTGCAATATCTAGTCAAGTGGAATAACCATCCTATTGAGGACAGTTCATGGCTTAATGCTAGACATATAGAACAGGTAGGTTATTCAGTCGAGAAGCTCGTGGACTAGAGTCATGAATTTTTCTTACCCGGGGAGCTTGATCCAGGAGCATCTAGCTAAGGGCATCATGACCAGGTGTTGGTCTTAGCCAAGGAGGAGAAGTTCAATGTCTTTTAGTTTCATGTACATTTACTGAATAAAATAGTGTCTAGAAACTAGTTTTTATTATTATTGGTTAAGGAATATTAGGAACAATACAGTTAGGGTAGTGTCATAGCAGTTACGTTGTTTTGTCATTTTCTTATTCCATTTTATAGCTGTTTGTTCATAAACAAAAATGTAATATTGTAAATCCTACAACACAAGAAAACCTAGCATAATCATTAGTTTTGTAACTACAAAGAGTAAAAGAAGGGTAATCGAGAATAGTTCAAGTAACTGTCTAAATACTACATAAAAACCAATGTAATACATTTTGGGGGGGTTCAATACAGGAGAAGAGAAATGCAATAGAAAGGGTAATTTCTTTCACCTAAATATCTGAATCCATCTATAACAGTTTGTCATGACATTCATTTATTTTTCCCCTACTTATTGAGTAAGCAAACTAAGTAAATATTGTGCATTCCTATCTATTGCATTTTGTTTCCTTTCTATAGAACAGACAGAAAACAGAGAAATTAAATGAGATTCCCAACATGGAGTCTGGCAGAAACCATAACGTAGTCATAATAAACGAAAGCCAACAACAGTACGAGCAGTTCGAAATAGAATGAGAATGCAATCACTGAATAACAACTTGAGGACAGAGGTAAACGTATTATACAAAAAAAATCTTGTTAATTCTTTTTCATAACCAAAAAAAATATTTGTATACATTCAACAGTCCTGAAATGCCGAGTTAAGAATAGAGGAAAGACTAATACAAAATAACAGAACCCTAAAAGCGATGGTTTGGTTGGCCACCATCGAAAGGTGGACCATAATTACAATTTTTCAGGGTACATACGAATGTTTATATACAAAATTGAATCACGGGTCGCACAAGAACAAAGAAAATCAAATGGAGGAGAACTAAGACATTGCCTAGTAAACTCACAAAGGCCACCTAACTAAAAATTGACAATAGTAGTAGAGAACAAGCCTACCAGAGCGAAAGCTCATAGTAGTTTGATCGACCACATCACTGAGCAAACCCTCACCTATAGAAGCACGCAACGGAGCATTGTTAGTTACATGCACGCCGAGTAAAGCAAAGAAACAACCAAGGAAAAGAGAATTGAACGGACAGTTAAGAAAATTATTTACCTGAAGAGTATTCACGCTGGAGGAGTGAAACCCCACTGAGCCACAGCCAACAATGAAGCCCTGCAGATGAAGGAGGAGACATTGTTAGTGACGGAGGAAAGTGAAGAGGGTCATGATGGACAAACAACTTACCTTGTCAGGACCGCAAAGCTAAAGAGGCCACTGTGATCGTGACCTGTGGAACACAGAACAAGCATCCGTCAATCAAAGCTAACAACTAGAAAAAACCATAGGAGAATGAAACCAATGGAATAGGGGAAAGTCTAGTAACCAAGCAGATAGAAACAACACTAACCCTTTCACATAGATGGGAAAACCTCCACATTGTGCCCAGGGAACTAGGCGACGAAGTCACAAGAACAAGCGAAGTTATCACTCCAACAGACATCAAAACCCATAGCTGGGCGCACGTAGAGTCTGCTGCCAAACTCCATACAGTGATAGCACAAACCCTCACTACAACTCTTAACCCTCGGCGTGGTGAAAAAGCAAGTGAAAAATGAAGAAATAACAAAGAACCAAGGGTTTTGACAATGACCAACAGCGGGAAAACAGTGACCGAGGCAGGTATAGCCAGCACAACATCATTGAATTCCGACATAAATGCCATCCAACAAATATCCAAAACAGTGATGTGATTAATGTCTAATCAAATGTATTAAACCCCAAATTATTTGCTAATCATTCAATCGTTGATTAAAGCATTGGTTCATCATTGTTAAACATAATAAAGTAAAGTTACGAGCTGATCCCATCATTTGTGCTCGTAAGTCAAAAAAAAACTTGTAATTATTATTATTAGTAATAAAAAACTGCGCTCTTTTACTCCTAATTTTTCTAGAGTTTTCCAAAATCTGATATACAAACTAATTCACTCCTCTTTACAGATGTTACTGGTACACAGTAATAACATAAATCTTGGCATCAAAATCAGAAATTGTCGTTTATTCTTCGTTTGTCTATTTCATGAAAAAAAAATTACAGCGATGTGCCAGGTGTGAAAAATATGATAAAAGTAGACAAGGGTTTGCTATACAATGCACATGTCAAATACCAGACAAGGTCTTCGTGACAAGTTTGTACTGATTTGTCTGTGCACTGCGAACACCAGAATCATACATGTGTAATAAATAACTTTTCCGTTGGGTACAAGATCATAAATAATTTAAAATTGGAATTATTAAAATTGGAAGGAAATAAAATAATGAATTAGGATTTTTCTAATAAGTTAATTAAAACATTTATTTATTTGATTATATTTTATTAGTTTAATCTTAAAAAAACAAATATTCTATTCTTTTTCATTATTTCTAATAAAGTGGGCCCAAAATCTCGCAACATTTCTAAGAATCTAAAGTTTGAGCTATGTTTGGGAAAATTTGAAATTCTAAGAATCTTAAGTATGGGCTATGTTTTGGAAAATTTGAAAGTTTCAAGGAAAATTTGAAAGTTTCACGGGTTTTTTATTATGTTGAATTTTTTATACATACAAAAATTCATTAAAAAAATAAAATTTAGTATTCTAAAATATCTATGACCAGATTTTCTGATGAAAAACAAAACAAATTTAAGAGTTAGACTACTCTCGTTTAATTATACTAATAAGGATGTTGTTTTTAAAATTTAAATTAATTATGGAATTCATGGTATATTTTTAGTATTAATTAGGGGTTGAGACTTGTATTATATTTACTTATGTGTTTATTATTTTTTAATTTAATTAAAATAATATGATATTCACATTTATGATTTCTATTAAGTTTCTATGCATGAAATTGAAGTTTTATTGCTTTTTGTTATTTTTAATAAGTATTTTCTAGTTATCTCAAATTTAACTCATATATTATTTTTTTATAATTAAGAATAATATAATAATAAATTAGAGATATAATTATAATTTAATTAATTTTGTGTTTTTTTAAATATTGTAAATTTGAGATGTATTATGAGGTAAGTTTTTTATACGAGAGAGTGTTATTATAAATTTATTTGGATTTATCAAAGAATGAGAGGTACAATTTTTTTTTTCCCAAATTTTGCACTCTAAAAAATGTTTGTACTTGAACAAAAGGAAATGAAAAAGTGTCTTTTTTTTCCAAATTTTGCACTCTAAAAAATATTTGTACCTAAACAAGGTGCCATTTTTTATTTATTTATTTTGCATTCTAATAGTGGATTGCACCTAAAGAAATTTGATCCCTCTAGCATCATGTTAAATCCACGGTTAAGGTGAATTTATAAAATGTCTACCATGAAATGTTGTTTATATGGAATTGCTAACCACTTAATTTATATGGTTGCAATAGTTTTAATTTAGTAAAATTTTAACTTGAAAATACCTATAGAGAGATATTTTCAACTTAATGTTAATTAAAATTACATTAAAAATATTTAAAATTACAACTTGGTTAGTTCAAGTTGTTTAGTAAATCATGATTATGTGAGAGATCTTGAAATAAACTCATAACATAGAAAGTTGTTGAGTGAAAACAAATCAAATAAACTATAAAAGCAAATTTTTAAATACTCCAACACTTTTTAATTATATATATTACATTTACATTTCACAATTAAAAGGGATTTTTTAACTTAAATTTCACACTTAGCTCACTTTAAGGGACTTTCAAATTTTCCTTGACCATGAAAAAGTAGTGAATAATAAGCTATCCCTCTAATTATATATATTACATTTACATTTCACACTTAACTAACTTCATAGGACTTTCTACATGGAACTTCCAAATTTTTTTTTCTAAGATGAAAAAGTAGTGAATAATAAACTATCCCTCTCATACCTATCCTATATTTAAAACACATATCACAATTTCCTGAAAACTCATTTAAAAATGATGAAGCTTAAAATCATAATATTCAAACATTAAGACAATAATGATATTATAATACCGGAAAATGACGTTATAATAGGAAAAAAAATATTATATTCCAATAATCACGCATAAGGCATATATTGGCAAGGACAAATTCCCTTACTTAACTATGAGAAATTTTTTCTAATTTTAATTAATAAGTTCAATTATAATTAATAAGTTCAATTATCTTGACTTTTCATTATTTTATTTTATTTTTATTTTAAAAAATCATATTTATAATAAATATTAATTTAAATCAGAGTAAATGCATTGGCTCATCTCTACCACTCTTAGCACGAGGATAACTGCATCGTTTCCCTTGTCCTGACATGTACCTTGCATTTTCTTCTGGCCGCTGCTACCACACTCCAATGCCTCCACTTTGATCGTGCATCCACATTGACTTTTTCTAGTGTACGACTCTGCACTTCGGTATATGAACTACAAATGAATATTCTTCCCACTGCCTTCTAGCCTTTACCAATCAATCTCCAAATTCAATTCTACCAGTCCCAAAGAAGCCACGAACTCCAATACCAATATCACGAGAACCAAACAAGCCACGAGACTAAGCTGGCTGCTCATTGAACATGATCAGTCCAAAATAAATGAGGTAAGAATCTGACAAAAGGAACTTCTCGCGTTCACTTGTGGCCCATGGTGTTTGGCCTATTATCTCTTCCCACCCATTATTTAGGACGAAAGAAAGACTACAAACACTATTACACCAAGGGCATTTTTGACACATTTTTTGAGACAAAAAAAATTATCTTAAAAAATCATTTTTTTTTATTTTAGTTATTTTATATTAAAAATTAATATCAATTGATTTGTCTTAATTATAAATTTTAAGACAAAAATAGGTTGAGACAAAAATACTTTAAGACAAAACTTTATTTAAGGCAAAAATAGTTTAAGACAAAAATATCTTAAGACGAAAGTAGTTTGAGACAAAAATATTTTAAGACAACTTTATATTTAAGACAAAAGTAATTTAAGACAAAAATATTTTGAGACAAAATTTTATATTTAAGATAAATGTAGTTTGAGACAAAAATTTAAAGACAAAACTTTATATTTAAGACAAAAATAGTTTAAGACAAAATTATTTTAAGACAAAAACAACTTAAGACAAAACTTTATATTTAAAACAAAAGCATTTTGAGACAAAAATAATTTAAGACAAAACTTTATATTTAATACAATGACCATTTTAGATCAAACCTATGTTCAGTACGATATTTCACTTCGAATGAAAATGTAGAGCGAAGCGCTTAGTGTTTGATGTTGCTCTGCAACTGGCAGACCTTTACACACTGTGTCGTTCTGCCACTAACCTTTAGCCATAAGGCAGCGATAGCATAATAAGGAACAACTATCGGACAATGGAACACCCTCAGGGGGAGGACATGATGCCTCCCCCCATTGATACGAAAAATGACCTGTGACAGACTAAAAGTGTCAGGATGGACGATCCAGAAGATACACCAGCAGAGAATGAAAATACGCCAATGAATAACAACACAAATGAAGAGCCACGAGTGACGTCAAACACCTGCAAGCTGGTAGCAGTTGACAGACCCAAAATCGAGCTCCCAAGTCAACGCATCAACACTCAGATCCAATTTATGAGGAATCATGCTTTGATAGGAAAGTTCATAGGCCTTTGGCCAACGGAAAAAGCTTTGGACGACTGGATCACAACCAAATGGAAGCCAAAAGGGCACATAACACTACAGTTAGGGCCTAAGGGCTTCTTTACTGCCATTTTCAATTACCTGGAGGACCGAAACAGGGTATTGGATGGAGGACCATATCTCTTCAACGCAGCAGGGCTATACCTAAGAGGATGGATCGAGCGCTTTAACCTGGACAAAGAAGATCTGAGATGGGCCCTGGTGTGGTTCCGCCTTTATTCTCTCCCTCTAGAGTATTGGGATGAATACTCTTTGCGAGACATTGGGAATGGTTTAGGCAAATTCATCAAAGTGGCAGAGGAGACAAAGCTGAAGCGATATACCTCCTATGCGCGGATCTATGTATACATGCACCTCAGCAAACCTCTCCCGGATGCAGTAAGCCTCTACCATGATGATTATGATTGGTTACAAATAATAGATTATGAGCATGTACCATTCCACTGTCAAAAATGCCACGCCGTAGGCCATTTATTCCGAGACTGTCCCTCCAATATGAAATCCACAACCACCCCTTCAATGGACAAATTTGACTCAGATGGGTTCACAAAAGTTCCAAATCGCAAAAAGACCCATAAAACACCCTCTACCTCAGTCAAAAAACCTGTCACCAGCACCTCCTTTCTTTTAACAAGCAACAACTTTGAAATCATGCTCTAGCCGGAGGTTCATATTTTAGATAATCAGAAACAACCTGAAGCCATTCCTAAGACTTCCACCCATTGTTACACAAAAATGTCATCACCTTGATTATTTGCAGTCAGTGTAGATCTATCATTACCTATACCAACTTCCTAAGCAAGTCTTACACCTCAGCTCTTCAAAACAAGCTTGAGAAATGAGAGAAAGACATCAAGAAAGCAATGTAACTCTGGTTCCGCACTTTCTCTCTCTTTTGCCTGCGGGCCCGCACCTTCTATTCAGAATATCTGCCTACTTATATGCTCTGTATGTAAAGGGGAGGGTGTGTACCCCTGTAAAAGTCAAAAGGCAAAATCTTCATGTTAAAAAACTCATCTTGGGTTAATTCTAGAGTTTTCTAGAAGCATTTGTTACGTGGATTGTTCGCTCCAAGTGGTTCATGCATCCCATGAGAGGAGGAACTAATCCCTTGTTGAGAGGAGCTATCCATTTGAAGGAGGACTCTATCCCTTTGAAGGAGGAGCTGGTAACTGATCTCCATTACACTATAAATTGAGGCATTGGGTCAGTGGCTAGGGAGGTTAGAAGCTAAACTTTTGAGGGTAAATGCTAGTGAAATCAAGACTTCCTATTTGAGCTTAAGAGGAGAGGTCACATACCTTTTTGGCTCCATTGGGGAGTGAGTGAAGCTTGTCAAAGTAGGGGAGACTTCTTGTTGGACCCTGGGAGGAGCTTGTACAACGTCAAGGCAAAGGTTGTAAGGTTCTTCTCCTTTTG
Source organism: Pinus taeda (assembly GCA_000404065.3). NCBI lineage: Eukaryota > Viridiplantae > Streptophyta > Pinopsida > Pinales > Pinaceae > Pinus > Pinus taeda. The sequence goes on from APFE030447472.1 coordinate 102,516, forward strand.
AATTAATACAAGCTCATTTTTCTCAACAAGTATCTCATGTTATTTGTTTCATGGACTCCGTGACTTTCATGTTGAATATGTTTTATAATACTGGTTATTTAGGTGCTATTTAATCGTTTGCCTTGTTTGTGTTTGCAGGTTTGTGACAAAGGAACTTACTTGGATCAAAGGAGCGAAGGCATCTCCAAACTTTCGTTGGACATGAGGTAGGCCTTAAACACATTTGTTTGCCATTATTTGTAAAGTGCATTTAGAGAAAGATAGTGTCTGGTTGGTGTGTTTGTCATTAGGTCTTCATTAGATTCTAGGAAGGTCTATCTTGTCCGCAAGATCGACTCATTCCACATGACAAGACCCATAACAAGGAAGTTCAAATAGGTATAGGAGGTGGCACCAAGGGTAGATGAAACACAGGAGGAGACACAACCTCATGAAAGAAAGGATAAAGGAAAAACAGTTGCCACTCAAAAAGAAGGTAGTGTGGAAAACTTGAAAAGAAGATTGGAATTTGCGAACTTTGAGATTGCTAGATTAAAGAAAGCTGCTAGGAAATTTGTAGCTAAGGAGGATTATTTTAACCAAATGCAGGCTCGATGGGAAGATCAAACTTTTAAAACTCTTGAAGTGGTTGACTTTAATGTTGAATTTCGTAGCTGGACTATTCCTGCAATAAAATAAGCTCAATTGATCAAAAAAGTCAATATAAACCTCAGGTCTGGGACCAAAGTACTGAGAAAACAAGTTGAAGATTTAAGATTCAATTGGACCAGCAAAAAGGATCTCCATAAAGAGAACTCACTTCAAGTAAGGAGATATTTCAAAGTTTTGATAGTTTTGCTTGATATAATCTTTCCAAACATTCCCATTCAATTTTGGAAGGTCTCGAAACTGTTGCAAGAATGTTTTAACAGCAAAGTGCTCAAATAGCAAAGTTTTGGGTTGAAACTGCTGAAGGTGATGACTAAAGCTTAGCAGTTTCGTAGCGCGCTACAAAACTACTAAAGCTAAATAATCCAATATCAATCAACCAGTTTTGAAACATAAGTGGGAAATTTTGAAAGGTGAATATATACAAGGCATCATCTAAAGCTTCAACATTCAACCAAGTTAAGACAGGTGGAGAAAATATGGATTTGGGTCCAATTTTAAATTCTTGTCATAAAGTGAGCACATTTACCACAGTTCAAAATATGTCAAAACAGCTTGAAGGAATTTTTTCCTTTAAATATAAAGGAGGTGGACAACACATCAAGGACATGGCCATCCGTCACATTTTGGATAATCAAAGATGAAGGACATGCTTCTGTGGATTTGAAGATTATAAGGCAAACTAAAGACCGATGAGCAAGGGTAGTTTCCTATGTTTCAGGATAATGGAGAATATGTGGCATGGAATACCAACATGGAGCCTTGAACATCCATCTCAACCAAACTGCAAAAGGGACCAGATGTCAAAGAACGAGAACCATTGTAATCAAGGCTATTATTAGCATAACATGGTGTTAGAATCCTACTTGATTTAGATCTCTAGAAAGTCTAGTTGAAGTTTGTTACATTTAATAGGTAGTTAAAAGTTGAATAGGTGTCATTAGAAGTAGATTTCGAGTTCCCCTCATGCTGGTGGAGGAATCTCAATCAGGAAGAAGAGCTCTATAAATAGGAGAAAGAGCAATGTAATAAGGGTTGGAAGTTTATGTAAAAAAACTTTGTTGTTAAGCTTATGTAAAGACTCTGTTTCTTTTGGTAATACAGTACTGGCTTCTGCTGCTCAAGAATCATAGAGACTTCAATGTATGAATTCCTATTGTTTTCTTTTCATGTTGTCTACAGTATTATGAGTATTTGATTACTTAGAAATCACTTGCAGTGTTCTAATTTCCTTCATATACGCATAGGCTGTCCTTTTGTGTTTGGTGTACTCTGTTTATTGAAATCTGAATGCCTTGATTTCATTCCAAAACCAATTCTACTGTTAATGCTAAATGACATATGACTCCATAAGCCCAATGGATGCTTGTTAATTTTGATTTCACCAGCCTCATTCCTATTTGTTTCACAAAGAGTTAGCCATCTTAATCATAATCATAAAACCTTTAATCCTTTGAGAGAGCCCTCTCAAGCTAAGGAGGCTAAGCCTTATAAAAGATTGGTTTGAAATAGTTACTTGAAGTCTTCCTGGTCTGCAGCCTTCCAGGGTCTGGTTTTGAGATAACATTTTGGTGCATCTCCCGGGAGTCTGAAGATTATTCATTCCCGAAAACAAGAGACTGAACTTCTAAAGGTAGCAAGAGCTCAGGAGATTTTTCGAGGCTGCATTCTAATTTGGTGAGTCCATACAATTTAAATTTAAAAAGGTGGCTTCGAGAGGGAGATATGCATAGAGTAATCCTAACCCAGATCCACCTACTCCTGTGGATAATCCAAACACCATTTCAAGGAGCAGACAAAGATTTCCTGAAACACCAGGTACTCCATCTTTTTCAAAATCTTTGCTCCCTGAATTTTCAAGAAGTCCTGAAGATAAAATTGTAGATGATAAAATTCATGAGGTGTTATTGAGGTCTAAGAACAAAGAAGAACTTATTGGAATTATTTTAGATTTACAAAAAAGAGGTATTGATACTTCATCCCTAGTGTCACAAAAATATAAGGAGGAATTTTGGGAGGTTGTTACTGCAGAATTACTGTTAGAAGAGGAAGATTTAAACCAACTCCAAGAGCTTGATCCTTTTGAAGTCTTACTCAAGTCTAAAATGGGTCTACCCCTTCCAAATTGGAGTACCTTTGTCAATGGTTTGTAAAGTCCAAATAGTCCTTTTCGTACCAGCACTTTATCCTCTGCCTCTGCTAGTCCTAGTAGTTCTCAGACACTAGGAAATCTATCTCATATCAGTTTTGGTTCCACTATTCATATAGTACCTGTCATCACTACTCCTCCATTTATTATGGTCGTACCTACTAGGTATGCTCTACTAGCCCTCCCTGTTGTTTTACATGACCTTCCTAGCAAATATGCTACTAGAATTCCAATATGGGGTGGAGATGAAGACATTACAGCAGAAGAACATGTAGACAGATTTAATGATTTTGCTGACAGAGAGGAAGTTGATGATGAAGATGTAAAACTAAGATTGTTTGCTCAAACTTTCATTGGAGAAGTCAGAAAATGGTTCAAGGCTCTTAGAGCTGGAAGTATTCACAGTTGGGCAGAGTTCGAAGATAGTTTTTAAGGAAATGGGGAAACAGAACCAACCCTGTCCAAGCTCTTACTGAATACAACAATCTTAGAAGAGCTCCTGATGAAATTGTCCAAAACTTCTCCAAGAGGTTTAACAAAATATACAATTCTATTCCAGCTCATTTGAAACCTCCTGGGGCCTTGGCACAGCTGAGATATGCCGAAGAATTTGACTCTGACTTCTCCCTCTTACTCAGAGAAAGGGATTCTTCTACTCTTGCTGACATGCAAAACGATTCAATTAATGTGGAGGTGAACATGATTGCTGCTAAGAAATCAAAGATGGCAAAGGCTAAACTGAAAGAAGAAGAGAAACCTTCTACCTTTGCTCCAGAAGATAAGTTTGTAACAATGATGAAGACCATGGAAAAACTGATGGATCAGTTGGCTCTTGGGAATACCTCTGCTCCTCCAGCACAACAGGAACCTCAATTTAGGAATCCTCAGTTCAGAAGACCTCAAAATTAGTAAAGGCCAAGAGAGAACAGAAATCAACAGCCAGATCCTCCAGTAAGACCTCCTTTCCAACAAATTTGGTGGATGAATAAGATGAACCTGAAATTCCCGAGGAGTCAATCCATTGTCTTGATGAAGAAGTGTCAAGGATTTTCTTGACTAAGGAAGAACATGATGAGTCCAGTATGACTAAAAATGGAGAAGAGCCTTCAGACTATTTAAAGGGCTATCAGCATGCTATTTTTGAGATGCAAAAGTGATACAATCTCAGGAATAGAAACGTACCTATCATAGCAAGCAAAGCACAACCCAAGAAGGATGCTTCAAAGGCAGTTGAAGATAAGAAGGACAGTTCAAAGGTTGCTGAAGGTAAGAATGATTCTCCACCTGAAAAAAAAGGATATTCAAGCTCCATCACCTACTAAAGAAATTGAAAAAATTGTTTCTGTTTTTAACCTTGAGAATGAAATTGCAAAAATCAAGATATCAGTTCCCTTTAGTGAAATCCTCAAGGTAGACAAATACAGAAATAAGATTGTTGAAATGCTTAATTCACAACCCGGAGTAGCTGATATCTTAAATGTACAAGAAGATAATCCTATTATTTGCTTGGGTGCAAGACTTGAAGATGAACATAATGAAGAGTTCCCTCCTTTCTACATAAGCATTAGTATTCACGACATGACTTTACATAATGCTATGTTAGATTCAGGGGCATCTCATAATCTCATGCCCAAGGTGATCATGGAAAGACTGGGATTAGAGGTAACTAGACCATATAAGGATTTATTTTCCTTTGATTCAAAAAGAGTTCAATGCATTGGTTTGATTAAAGATGTTGTTGTGGGTCTCACACAAATTCCAGCAAAAACAATTGTCATGGACATTGTTGTCGCTGATATTCCACCCAAGTTTGGGATGCTTCTTTCAAGATTGTGGGCAGTAAAAATTAAGGGCAAAGAAGATTGTATCAGGAGACCAGAATGGCTTATATGGTAAGCAGCAAGGATAAACCTCAAAAATTTCCCATTTATTCATGTGACATTGGTCTTGGATCAGCCATCCTTTTCAATGAGTCAACTAAAGAGGAGTCAGAAGATAAGATTTCAGAAAATCAGTGCCAAAGAGACTAGCAAAAAGATGAAAATGACACAGCAGGATGGTGGTCATTATATTTTGATGGATCAACAGGAAGAGAGGGGGCAGGAGCTGGAATTTGGATCACAAGTCCTGATAAAGAAAGTAAGTTTCTCTCCTACAAATTGAATTTTGATTGCACTAACAATATGGCCGAGTATGAATCTCTGATTTTGGGATTAGAAGCTTTGTTAAAATTTAAAGCTAGAAATATTGTTGTTTGTGGAGATTCTGAATTAGTAATAAAGCAAGTAGAAGTTGCTTACCAAACAAAGGATGTAAGGAGGAGGGCATATAGAAATTTAGTGTTGGATATGTTGGAAAAGTTTTAGGCTCATACTTTCAGTATCAAAACCATAGACCAAAACTCTATTGCAGACTCTCTTGCTGTTTCAGCCAACCTTTTTATTATCCCTACACACTCTTCTGAAAAATATGAGGTGGAAGTTCATCATAGACCAGTTATACCAAATAACATCATTAACTGGCAGGTCTTTGAGGATGATCAACAAGTGAGAAATTTCATTGAGTTAAAGGAAGAATTTCAGAGCACTCAAATGGATCAGCAAAATATGTTTGTGGAATCAAAAGAAAAGCCTGAAGTCTTACAATTAAAAAACAACTTGATTCCAAAAGGTCTCATTCCCCTTGAGAAATTGTTTGATCAAAATGATGTATTCAAAGCACCAAAATTACAAGCTGATGAAGAAGAAGTAGAAAACTGCAATTTAGGAGATTCACTGGTGCCTAAGATGGTCAAGATTTCAAAATTCCTTTCAGCTAATATGAAGACTAAATATGTTGAGATGATGAAAAGGTTCATTGATGTCTTTGCATGGAGTTATGCTGACTTGAAACAATATGATTCATCAATTATACAGCATACCATTCCTATTAAGGAGAATGAAAAACCTTTCAAACAGAAGTTAAGAAGAATTAATCCTCTTCTTTTGCCATTAACTGAAAAGGAAGTGAAAAAACTCTTTGATGTTAAGATTATTGTTCCAATCAGATTCTCAAATTGGCTTGCTAATTTAGTCCCAGTCAGGAAAAAGAATGGAGAGATCAAGATTTGGATAGAATTCAGAAATCTGAATAAAGCTTCATTGAAAGATAATTATCCTCTTCCAAAAATGGATTTGATTTTGCAAATTATTGTTGGTTCGCAAAGGATGTCTATGCTTGATGGTTTCTCAGGGTACAATCAAATTCTTGTTCATCCAGATGATCAAGAGAAAATGGCCTTCACAACACCATGGGGAACATTCATGTACGCCAAGATACCGTTTGGTCTCATGAATGCAGGAGCCACTTTCCAGAGAGCAATGGATATTTCTTTTGCTGAAGAAAAAGATAAATCAGTGGTGGTTTATCTTGATGACATCATAGTTTTTTCAAAGAGAGAAGAAGATCATTTGAAGCACCTTGAAAAAGTCTTACTGAAGTGTAGAAGGTTTGGTATTTCTCTTAATCCAACCAAAAGTATTTTTGCTTTAACCTCTGGCAAAATTCTTGGTCATATTATTTCTGAAGAAGTAATTAGGATTGATCCTAATAGAGCTAGTGCAATTCAAAAATTAGATTTACCAAGAAGTAAGAAAGAGATTCAATCCTTCCTTGGAAAAGTTAACTTTGTTAGAAGATTCATTCCTAACTTTGCTGAAGTTGTCAAGAGTATAACAAAGATGTTAAAAAAAGGAGTGGATTTCAAGTGGACAGCTGAAGCAAAGAAATAATTTGAGGAGATCAAAAAGGCACTCACACAAGCACTAGTACTTATCAGCCCTGATTTACCAAAGAATTCCTTATTTTTACATTTGCTTCTGAAGACACAATTGTTGGAGTTCTACTGCAAAAGGGAAGTCAAGGTACTGAACAACCTATTTCTTTCTTTAGCAAGACATTAGCAAATGCTGAACTGAAATATAACATCCTAGAGAAGCAAGCCTATGCATTAGTAAAAGCAATAAAGGATTTCAGAATTTATGTTTTGCATTCTCACATTGTTGCCTATGTTCCAAGTGCTGTTATAAAGGATATTCTTACACAGGCTGATCCAGATGGAAAAAGGGGCAAGTGGATAGAAAAATTGTTAGAGTATGACATTGAGATTAAGCCCACAAAGTTGGTAAAGGGTCAAGGCTTAGCCAAGCTGCTGACACAACCAAATTTGGATTGTCTTGATATTAAATTGAGTACAGAGATCTTAGAAATTTCTGAAAATGAAGAGGAATTGATCCAAAGAAATGAGAAATTCTTGCTGTCAGAATGGAACCAGGATGTAGCATTTGTTTTGCAGCACCATAATGCCCCTACTAATCTTTCAAAATCCAAAGCTCGATTTGTCAAGCTAAAATCTTTAAGATATTTTGTGTATGAACAAAATTTGTTTTGGAAAGATGCAGGAGGGATATTGTTGAATTGCCTCATTGAAGAAGAAGATGATAAAGTAATTGATGAATTTCATAAGGGTGATTGTGGAGGACATCACTATTGGAAAGCCACTGCAAACAAGATCTTGAGGGCTGGCTACTTTTGGCCAACTATGTTCAGAGATATCTATAAAAAGGTAGCCATGTGTCATGAATGTCAAGTATTTGAAGGAAAGAGGAAGCTTATGCCACTGCCCTTGGTTCCTATACATGTTGAAGCGCCTTTCCAGCAATGGGGATTAGATTTTATAGGGGAAATCCATCCTCCTTCATCAGGTCAGCACCGCTGGATTCTCACAGTCACTGATTACTTTACAAAATGGATAGAAGCGGTACCAACAAGGCAAGCAAATGATTAAGTGATTATCTCTTTCTTAGAAAATAATATATTATCAAGATTTGGTTGCCCAATGAAGATTATAACTGACAACGCTCAAGATTTTAAGTCCAAGAAAATGATTAATTTTTGCCATCAATATCACATTTCTCTTGGACATTCCACTTCTTATTATCCGCAAGGAAATGGCCATGTTGAATCATCAAACAAGAGCCTTGTAAGAATCATCAAGAAGCTGCTGCAAGAAAATAAGAAAGCTTGGCATTTGAAATTAAAGTATGCTTTATGGGCTGACCATATTTGTACAAAGAGATCCATTGGAACGTCACCATATGAGCTAGTATACGGTGCTGAAGCCATATTTCCAACATCCCTTGGAGTGCCTGTGATGAAGTTGATTCAAGGATTAGAGGAGGAACCAAATGCCGTACAAAGAAGAATCAATAAGCTGATAGCCTTGCAGGAGAAAAGAAATGAGGTGTTTGACAGTCATCAACAAAATCAGAACAAAATCAAGAGAGCATTTGATAAAAAGATCAAAGAAGTTACATTTCAAATCCATGATAAAGTATTGAAATGGGAAGCTAGAATTGAAGAGAAAGGTAAGCATGGTAAATTTGAAAATTTGTGGAAAGGGCCATATCAAATTTCTACTTTTCATGGAAATAATACTTACATTCTGCAAGAGATTGATGGAAAGCCATATGCTGGAGGACCTGTCAATGGCAGGTTCCTAAAGCATTATTATTGATCAAAATTCTGCGAGTTTCTCACAACATTGTATATACCTGTTTTATCAGTTTTTCTTTTGTTGCAAATAATGACAAGCTGAACAGAAAGCTCAAGCTCGAGGTGAAGGCCCAAGAAGCTAGAAAGGGAAACACTGGACTTGCGAAGTTCTTAGTCTACTACAGGAGCACACTATCCCAAGTGGAGCCACTGTTACCACTTAAGAAATCTAATGCCAAAATTTCTCATACTAGCTTGATGATAAAGGTCAGTGTTAGTTTAAGTTTGATTTCATTTTTCCTTAGAGTCTGAGTCTTAGGAGGTCATGAGTCAAACATGCATTCTTATTTATCACTGGTCATCCTCATTCATCACCGATCTCATAGTCATGTGCCACTTTGTTTTAAAAAAATAATTATCTACCACAAAGCCTTTTAGGTAATTGCGTAGCGCATGTAACCTTTCTGAAGTGTTCTCACAGCGCATTAACTCTGTTTAGTAGTTTCGCAGCACAAAATCCCATTAGGTGTTTTCGCAGCGCGATACGTTATTATGTGATTTCGCAATGCATCATTCAAAATTTAAACTGACCGTGCTGCAAAATCAGAGATTTGTGCATTCCGCAACGAATCTTTCCCAAATGTCAAATCCGTTAAGTTAATCTATGGCTGTGTCATTCTTTGTCAGTTCATGTACTCCACATATCACGTCTAACCACCTATCTCCATTATCACAACCATTAGGTACGTTGATACACATGGAATACAAGTTCCAAGGAAAGCCACCTATGCACAAATTTTAATGATGATTGTAAGCCTTGCATGAGTAACAAATCTACAAGATTTCAATTTAAAAAAACATAATCTGCAAGATTTCAATTTAAAAAGAAAACATTGTCATCAAGCAAGGCAGCAAATCGGGTGAGGCAGCAAATCAGGCGAGGCAGAAATTCAAGAGAGGCAAAGTTTGCAGTTTGAATAGCACTAGCATTCCTTGCCTTCAAGTCACTGAAACTTCATGGAGGGATCAGTAGAAAGGAAAGAACACAGATCAGGCAATGTCTGAGAAACGAGCCTGAAGGTTTGGATATAACATTGAAGAACAGAGAGGTGGAGAAGGCATTTAAACAAGCTGGATGTTGGAACTTCTGCAGGAAGCTGCAAGGAGGTCATGCACAAGTGACTAAAGAATTTGCACTGAATTTTACAGGATTAAACTCAAAGGTTGGTATGATAGAATTGCAGGTTTCACCAGACATGATATCCACAATTACAGAGATTCCAAGAGGGCAAGAAAATTGGTTCAAGAATTTCAAATTTTGACATGAACCCATGCAAAGAGTTTTTAAAGAAGGAATTTGTTAACTTGGATTTGAACAAGTCTGCTCCTAGGAGCTATGTCAAAGAGTCCTACGCACATTTACTCACCTGTATGCAGAAATACCTTACCTGTGAAGGAAGATATAACAAGGTGTATTCGTACCGTTTCAAACTTCTATTGCATTTTACAGGGAAGGCATCTATTGATCTACCTTTTTACTTATTCTGCAGTTTGAGTAAAATGTGTGACAAGGTGCAATTAAGAAAAGAGGATTGTGAGACTTCTTTATTTTACCATGGCTTGATTAAGTTACTTATTTTGCATGAACTTCAAAGGGTAGGCAGAGACTGGGACAAATTTATATTCATGGCCGGTTTCAAGAGCAAGACCGGTCTCAGCCCTCTAGCTGCAAACGATCTTTCAACAACAGGCCCTCAAGCAGAAACAAGAGCCAAGAGGTTTTCAAAGTTAAAGGCAAGAAAGCAAGTAAGGGAATCCACCAAGCCACTGATTATTCAGGATACACCCCAGCAGTCCCTTAAAGAGAAAATTCAGGATAAGGAAACTGTACATGAATCAAGCACAGGTGAAGGAGTTCAAAGAAGAAGAACGAGGAGCCAGGTGGCAAAAGAAAAGGGCAAGTCAGTGGCTATTGAGGAAAGTCATGTTTCGAAGGGAGGTTTAAATGATTTATTGCAAGAAATTGACATTGAGTAGTCCCCACTAGTTCAAGCTAATTTGATTCAATCAGGAAAAGAGAAGGCTAAGAAGGTCAAAGCCTCAAAGAAACTTAAGTTTGATGATCAAGCTGAACAATTTGTTTTCAAACCCAGGAGACCCATAACAAGGAAGTTCAAACAGGTACAGGAGGTGGCGCCAAGGGTAGATGAAACAGGGGAGGAGACACAGCCTAATGAAAGAAAGGATAAAGGCAAAATAGTGCCACTCAAAAAGAAGGCAGTGTGGAAAACTTGAAAATAAGATTGGAATCTGCCAACTTTGAGATTGCTAGATTAAAGAAAGCTGCTAGGAAATTTGCAGCTAAGGAGGCTTATTTTAACCAAATGCAGGCTCGATGGGAAGATCAAACTTTTCAAAATCCTGAAGTGGTTGACTTTAATATTCAATTTCGTAGCTGGACTACTGCTGCAATAAAAGAAGCTCAATTTATCAGAAAAGTCAATATAAACCTTAGGTATGGGATCAAAGTATTGAGAAAACAAGTTGAATACTTAAAGATTCAATTGGACCAACAAAAAGGATCTCCATAAAGAGAACTCACTTCAAGTAAGGAGATATTTCAAAGTTTTGATAGTTTTTCTTGATATAATCTTTCCAAACATTCCCATTCAATTTTGGAAGGTCTCGAAACCGTTGCAAGAATGTTTTAACAACAAAGTGCTCAAATAGCAAAGTTTTGGGTTGAAACTGTGATTTTTGAAACAACTCAGCAGTTTCGTAGCGCGCTACGAAACTGCTGAAGCTAAATAATACAATATCAATCAACCAATTTTGAAACATAAGAGGGAAATTTTGAAAGGTGAATATATACAAGGCATCATCTGAAGCTTCAACATTCAACCAGGTTAAGACAGGTGGAGAAAATATGGATTTGGGTCCAACTTTAAATTCTTGTCATAAAGTGAGCACATTTACCACAGTTCAAAATATGTCAAAACAGCTTGAAGGAATTTTTTCCTTTAAATATAAAGGAGGTGGACAGCACATCAAGGACGTGGCCATCCGTCACATTTTCGATAATCAAAGATGAAGGACATGCTTCTGTGGATTCGAAGATTATAAGGAAAACTAAAGACCGATGAGCAAGGGTAGTTTCCTATGTTTCAAGATAATGGAGAAGATGTGGCATGGAAGACCAACATGGAGCCTTGAACATCCATCACAGCCAAACTGCAAAAGGGACCAGATTTCAAAGAACGAGAACCATTGTAATCAAGGCTATTATTAGCATAACATGGTGTTAGAATCCTACTTGATTTGGATCTCTAGAAAGTCTAGTTGAAGTTTGTTACATTTAATAGGTAGTTAAAAGTTGAATAGGTGTCATTAGAAGTAGATTTCGAGTTCCCCTCATGCTGGAGGAGGAATCTCAATCAGGAAGAAGAGCTCTATAAATAGGAGAAAGAGTAATGTAATAAGGGTTGGAAGTTTATGTAAAAAAACTCTATTGTTAAGCTTATGTAAAGACTCTATTTCTTTTGGTAATACAGTACTGGCTTCTGCTGCTCAAGAATCATAGATACTTCAATGTATGAATTCCTATTGTTGTCTTTTCATGTTGTCTACAGTATAATGAGTATTTGATTACTTAGAAATCACTTGCAGTGTTCTAATTTCCTTCATATACTCATAGGTTGTCCTTTTGTGTTTGGTGTACTCTGTTTATATTGAAATCTAAATGCCTTGATTTCATTGCAAAGCCAATTCTACTATTAATGCTAAATGGCATATGACTCCATAAGCCCAATGAATGCTTGTTAATTTTGATTTCACCAGCCTCATTCCTATTTGTTTCACAAAGAGTTAGCCATCTTAATCATAATCATAAAACCTTTAATCCTTTGAGAGAGCCCTCTTAGGCTAAGGAGGCTAAGCCTTAGCTAAAAGAATGGTTTGAAACAGTTACTTGAAGTCTTCCTAGTCTGAAGCCTTCCAGGGTCTGGTTTTGAGATAACACCTTGTCTGACATCTTGGAAAGGATCCTACATAGATAGTTGCACATGTTTAGAGGTTTCTGAGCTGTAATTTTCCTTAGAAGTTGGATGTGATAGGCATATAGTCTAGAGAACCTTCTTTCACATGTGAATAATTTCATGACAACTTTCATCAGTGAATCATATTTATCCAATAGGTATCTAAAAGGTATGATATGTGTATGAGTCTCCTTGAATGGTGTTTTCAAAAATGACCTGTAATGTACAAGATCTAAGTTCATCCCCTTAAACCAATATTCA
>APFE030447472.1:141074-162594 GCA_000404065.3 Pinus taeda
TTGTTTGCCATTATTTATAAAGCGCATTTAGAGAAAGATAGTGTCTGGTTGGTTTGTTTGTCATTAGGTCTTCATTAGATTCTAGGAAGGTCTATCTTGTCTGCAAGATCGACTCATTCCACATGACACCCATTTCACTCCATCAAGCTCAAAGAAAGCCCTCACTTCTAAGCAACCCGCGGACACCAAAATGCCCTCTCCCAGTAACATGCAGAAAAGGACTGCTCAAGGTATGGAGGTAGATAGCACTCAGATGCAACTCACGTTTGTAGATGATACAAAGGCAGAGTAGGGAAGAGTACAACACATGGAAGAGGAACCGGAGAGCTTCAACATCGAAGATCTAGATATACTGGGACTTGAACAGGCTTGTAAGAAAAAGAAATATGAAAAAATTCCTGAGCGACAGCTAGAGAACTTAGAGGTAATTATCTCAAGAGCATAGAAGCAAATATCATTAAGCGTCCAAACTGGTAGTCAGTGGGTTGGAAGAAATATCTTCAAAGACGATAAGGAACGAGGATGGAAAACTGATCTTCAGAGAACCATCTGCATAGGGGAGATGCTGGTGGAATATGGAAGATACTCCAAGCTCACCAAATACTATAATCCCCTTCCTAATCATGAATCATGAAGCTCATCTCATGGAACATCAGAGGGCTCAACAGCCCGGGGAAGGGAAGATTAATAAGGAACATGCTACAATAGGAAAAGCCTCAAATTCTCTTCTTGCAGGAGACCAAGTGTAATTCCACAACGTTGGATCAGATCCTTGCCAAGGCATGGACAGGAAGCAAAGAAGTGGTGGTGGAAGCCATGGGAGCCTCAGGAGGGCTAGCCATCATTTGGGATGATAGAGCTATAACACTTACCGACATACATGCCAGTAAGCACTTTATTCAGGCCAAGTTTCATTTAACAGGGACAAATGTTCATGGACACATAACTAATGTCCACTTCCCCCAGGAGGCAACAAACAAGGTAGACACATTCAACACCCTAAATCATATCAACTCAGAAAGATCCCATCCACTTTGGATCATAGGAGGGTACTTCAACATGATTACAAGATTGGAGGAAAAAAGACGAGGACGGATCAAGTTGGTCTGTGAAAGCACGCACTTCAAAAACTACATTCATAACAATAGGTTTATAGATATGAAATTCAACAATGGCGTTTATACTTGGAACAACAAGCGTGCAGATGCCCACCAAATTGCATCTCGGTTAGATAGATTCCTGATCTCTGATAACGCAATACATCTTGGCGGGGATCTCTTGGCCTCTATATTGCCACTCTCTAGCTCAGACCATTGGCCTATTAGGCTTCACTAGCAATACCAGGAGACAATGTTTGCAGGCCCTTTCGATTTGAAGCCTTTTGGCTGAATCACCCCGATTTTCATAACCTGATAACAAAGACATGGATAAATTTCACACCACCAAAAGGCACAAAAATGTACAAGCTCCAACAAAAGCTAAAACATATCAAGGAAAAAATAAAATAGTGGAATCGCTTTACCTTCGGCAATATCTTTCAAGCGCAAAACACTCTTGAACAAGAAATGCAAAAATTACAGCAGAGAATCATAGCCGAAGGCAGATCCGAAGCCGTAGCAAAATAGGAACGTCAACTGCAAATGCAGATTTCAGAAAGAGAAAGACAGGCAAAGATTCTTTGGAGACAAAAATCGAGGATCCGATGGCTTAAAGAGGGCGAACACAATACAAAGTTCTTCCACCATACCACTATCCAATGGAGAATGCACAACAACATTACTCTCCTCCAAAATCGACAAGGGGAACATCTAGAGAAGCATGAAGATATAGAACACGAACTCCTCACCCACTTTCAGAGGGTGCATCAGGAAATGAAGATTGATCGATTGCCAGCTATAAAGAATATCATCAAGATTATTCTTGAGATCGTAACTGAGGAACACAATCAAATACTCCTCAGGCCTATTTCTTTACAGGAAGTGGAGACAGCTATGCAACAGCTCAAAGTTGGGAAAGCACCCGGACTAGACGGCTTCACTTCGGAATTCTTTCACAACTTTTGGGATCTAATCAAGGAGGAAGTCTAGCAAGTAGTCCAGGAGTCCAGAGTTAACAGATGGATGCTTCCATCCTTGAATGCCAACTTCATCACCCTCACCCCTAAGGAGGAGAACAACCAGACTCCGAACAAATTCCGACCTATTGCACTATGCAAGGTATTGTATAAAATTGTCACCAAAGTGATCGCCACATGCATGAAGCCCCTGCTTCCTCTTCTTATATCACCAGAGCAATCAAGTTACGTGGAAAGAAGGCAAATCACCGATGGCATAATTCTCACTCATGAAATCATTCACTCCCTAAAGCAAACCAAAAAGGCAGGTATGCTCCTAAAATCGACCTCTCAAAAGATTTCGATACTTTAAGCTGGAAATATATTCAAAAAATACTGCTAGCCTTTGGCTTTACCCTCCCTTGGGTAAGATGGATTATGAGTCTCATCACTTATACTTTTTTCTCAATTCTTGTCAACGGGACCCCCTCCACCCCCTTCCACCCATCCAGAGGTATCCGACAAGGGGACCCTCTGTCACCCTTTCTATTTGTTATTATGACGGAAGGTCTTGGATGTTACATCAAAGATGCCCTTCAAAACCAGCAATTACGTGGCCTTTCTTTCCAGAATACCCTTGCTTTCACCCACCAGCAATTTGTGGATGACAACATGTTATTTGGTGATCCTCCAGTCCAAGAAGCCCGTAAGCTGAATTCAATTTTATCTGACTTTTCGTATGCCTATGGTTCCTGAATTAACAAATCAAAATCTCAAGTCTTCTTCTTTCACACACCTCCCATCACTCAAGCCTCCATAGCCAGAATTTTGGGCTTCTCGATTGCATCTTTGCCCTCTAAATACCTGGGAGCTCCAATGACAGCCTCTGCCTTAAAGCACTCATCCTAGAAAATTCTCCTAGAAAAACTGGAAGCCCATATCTCTTCATGGACCTTCAGAGCTCTCAATATGGCGAGTTTCCTAGTTCTAATCAAGGCAGTGTTACAATCTTTGCCGCTCTACCTCTTCACGGTCCTGGCAGCACCCAAATGGGTTCTTAAAGCAATCAAAAATATTCAACGAGATTTTTTATGGGGAATACGAAACAAAAAAGAAAATGGGCTCTGGTAAAGTGGGAAATAGTTTGTCACCTAAAATCCTCTGGAGGCACTGGATTACGGGATCCTTAGCACAGCAAAGAGGTCATGGGAGCACGCATTTGGTGGAGATGGCTCTTGAACCCATATACTCCTTGGGCAATCCTCTCGACAGCTAAGTATGCTCATAATAGACCAGTGGATGATTTAATTCGAATCAAAGAAGTTAGCACAGGCTCTCTAATTTGGAATGCTGCCAAAGAACATAAAGATCTAATCCAACAGCAGAGTTTTTGGGAAATCAGGAATGGAGATAATGCGAGCTTTTGGGAGGACTCCTGGCAGCAAAGACCAAAATTGAAGGACCTACTCACGCCCCACCATCTTCAGGATTGGGTAGAGCAACCGATGATCAAAGTAAATCAACTTTGGGAGGAAGTTCACAACCAAGGTTATAGGCAATGGTTATGCTCGAACCTCATTCTTGGGCAAGCCACGCAATCCATCAAAGATAACCTGGATACAGAACTCTCAAACAGGAAAATTCAACAATCAGATAGGAAAGACATCATTAGATGGGGTTATCCAACAAGAGGTACCTTCACTTCCCGGGAAGCATATCATATAATACTAAGGGTCCATACTGTCAAGGATAACCTCTGGCACAAAGTTTGGGAACGACCAATTTGACCAAAAATCTCCACCTTTCTCTGGTTGTTGTGCCAAAATAGAACCCTTACTTGGGATAATCTAAGGAAACAGAGTTTTCACAGACCTTCCTTCTACCCAAATTGTAAATAGGGAGATGAAACTAAGGAACATCTCCTAAACTCATGTCTGTTAGCAACCCGACTTTGGGAGAAGGTTAGCTTCAGATGTCAAAGAGATAGACAAAATAAGGAGAATTCAACTAGCACTATTCATTCAGAATGAAAATACACCAACGAATAACAACACAAATGAAGAACCATGAGTGACATCAAACACCTGCAAGCCGGTAGCAGTTGACAGACCCAAAATCGAGCTCCCAAGTCAGTGCATCAACACTCAGATCCAGTTTATGAGGGATCATGCTCTGATAGGAAAGTTCATAGGCCTTTGGCCGATGGAGAAAGCTTTGCACGGCTGGATCGTAGCCAAATGGAAGCCAGAAGGGCATATAACACTGTAATTAGGGCCTAAGGGCTTCTTTACTGCTATTTTCAATTATCTAGAGGACCGAAACAGGGTATTGGATGGAGGACCATATTTATTCAACGTAGCAGGGATGTACCTAAGAAGATGGATTGAACGCTTTAACCCGGACAAAGAAGATCTGAGCTGGGCCTTGGTGTGGTTGTGCCTTTATTCTCTCCCTCTGGAGTATTGGGATGAAGACTCTTTATGATACATTGGGAATGGTTTAGGTGAATTCATTAAAGTGGCAAAGGAGACAAAGTGGAAGCGATACACCTCCTATGCATGGATCTGTGTATACATGCACCTTAGCAAAGCTCTCCCAAACACGGTAAGCCTCTACCATGATGATTATGAATGGTTACAAACAATAGATTACGAGCATGTACAATTCTGCTAGCGGAAATGCCACGCCCTGGGCCATTTATTCTGAGACTGTCCCCCTAATATGAAATCCAGGACCACCCCTTCAATGGAAAAATCCAACCCGTATGGGTTCACAAAAGTTCCCAATCGCAAAAAGACCCATAAAAAGCTCTCTACCTCAGTCAAAAAACCTGTCACTAGCACCTCCTTGCCTTCAACAAGCAACAGCTTTGAAATCCTGATCCAGCCGAAGGTTCATATTTTAGATAATCAGAAACAACCTGAAGCCATTCCTAAGACTTCTGCCCATTCTATTCCATCAAGCTCAAAGAAAGCCCTCACTTCTAAGCAACCCACGGACACGAAAACGCCCTCTCCCAGTTTTGTATAGAGAAGGACTGCTCAAGGTATGGAGGTAGATAGCACTTAGATGTAGCTCACGATTGTAGATGATTGAAAGGCAAAGCAGGAAATAGTAAAGCACATGGAAGAGGAACCAGAGACCTTCGACATCAGAGATCTAGATATACTGGGACTTGAACAGGCTTGTAAGAAAAAGGAATATGACAAAATTCCTGAGCGATAGTTAGAGAACTTAGAAGTAATTCTCTAAAGAGCATAGAAGCAAAGATCATTAGGTGTCCAAACTGGTAGTCAGTGGGATGGAAGAAATATATTCAAAGACAACAAGAAACGAGGATGGAAAACCGATCTTCAGAGAACCATCCGCATAGGGGAGATGTTGGTGGAATCTGGAACATACTCCCAGCTCACCAAATACTATAATCCCCCTCCCAATCGTGAATCATGAAGCTCATCTCATGGAACGTCAGAGGGCTCAACAACCCGGGGAAGGGACGATTAATAAAGAACATGCTACAACAGGAAAAGCTGCAAATTCTCTTCTTGCAGGAGACCAAATGTAATTCCATAACGTTGGATCAGATCCTTGCGGAAGCGTGGCCAGGAAGTAAAGAAGTGGTGGTGGAAGCTATGGGAGCCTTAGGAGGGCTAGCCATCATTTGGAATGATAGAGCTATAACACTTACCAACATACATGCCAGTAAGCACTTTATTCAGGCCAAGTTTCATTTAACAGGGACAAATGTTCATGGACACTTAACTAATGTCTACTTCACCCAGGAGGCAACAAACAAAGTAGACACACTGAACACCCTAACTCAGATAAACTCGAAAAGATCCCACCCACTTTGGATCATAGGAGGGGACTTCAACCTGATTACAATATTGGAGGAAAAAAGAGGAGGACAGATCAAGCTATATTGTGAAAGCACGCACTTCAAAAACTACATTCATAAAAACAAGCTTATAGATATGGAATTCAACAATGGCATTATACTTGGAACAACAAGCATGCAAATGCCCACCAAATTGCATCTCGGTTAGAAAGATTCCTGATCTCTGATAATGCAATACATCTTGGTGGGTATCTCTTGGCCTCTATATTGCCACTCTCTGGCTTGGACCATTGGCCCATTAGGCTTCACTGGCAATGGCTGGGAGACAATGTTCATAGGCCCTTTCGCTTTGAAACCTTTTGCCTGAATCACCTCGATTTTCATAACCTGATAACAGAGACATGGAGAAATTTCAGACCACCAGAAGGTGCAAAAATGTACAAGCTCCAATGTTGACCTTTTGATTTCACACGAGATTTTGAACCGGAGCTCCTGCGCCTCTGCAACCTCGCCTCCTATGGGCCTCCACAGGCCTCCCGCCTGGCAACCCCTGCTGCTGGGCCTCTAGGCTTCCTCCTTGGCACCCTCGTAGTTGGGCTCTGCCCTCCTCGTCCAGCCAGTACTGCGACTAGCTCCCTTCTGGCCTTTCCATGGCTGGGATCGACCGCTCCCAAATGCAAGACAATGAAGACCAGGATGATATCTTCGCCTCTCTCATTTATGAAAATTCTACCATCCGAAACAAACCCATAGCTTCAACGTTCGTCAAGAAACTGGCTGACATCCCAGAAATCTCCCTTCCCCCTAGTCTCCCAAGGAAGGCAGTGATCTATCTAGTAGAGAGAGGTCTGGTTGGATAATTTACTAGCCTGTGGTCCTCTCCCAGAGCTGTACAAAAATGGGTGGAGCACAACAGGAACATAAACATCCAAGGAAAAATCGCAATAAGATTCTGTGGAAGGGGTTACTACACATTCCTCTTTGAAACCAAAGAAGACCGGAATCTCATCCTCAGAAATGGTCCCTACTTCATGGATTCGAGAGGTATCTATTTGAATAGATAATCCCCTGTCTTCGACCCAAAAATGGATATACCTAATGCAATCCCAGTTTGGGTTTGCTTGCCCCATCTCCCTCTTCATTGCTGGGGAGATGAATCGGTCAAAGCCATTGGGAACGTTGTCGGAAAATACATCGACAGACGCGAACCAAAGGACAACATGCATGCATATGCAAGGATCTGTGTTGAAGTCGACTTAGGAAAGGAACTTCCGAAAGCAATCAAGATCAAAGTGGACCAATGGACCCATATTCAGCAGCTGGACTATGAAGAAATCCCATTCAAATGTAAGGTATGCCATGAATATGGCCATTTTGCTAATAGGTGTAATAAACTAAAAGAAAATGAAATGAATGAAAACGTTGAAGCCAGTGAAGACACATGGGAACAAGTCAAAAATAAGAAATAAAACCCCAAACAGTCTGGCCCAAAACCAAACCCTCGCCTAGAAATCCAAGCTGCATGCTTGTCCCCCCCTCCCATCTTGACTCAGCCATTACCCTCTCTTCTTCAAGCTCCGACCTCCTTCCACAACAAAATGGAAATCGTCCTTCGCTAATTCCTATGGTAGGGGGAGGAAAATGATAAAAATAAATTCAACTTAATTAATTGGAAGCAGGTGATCCAACCCTAAGACCAAGGAGGTATTAGAATTAGATCTCCTAAATTTCTCAATTTAGCCTTTGGAGGCAAAATTGTATGGAAACTCATTACGGGACTCCCAGCATGGTGGAAAAAAGTTCTGGAAATTAAATACCTCAATTTTCCTAGACAACAGATTCTTGATGAAGATATTCCCAATAGAGAATCCTCCAAAATTTGGCCATTATGCAAGAGATAAATTCCACTAATTGCTCAAAATACTTCGAAAATCCCCAAGGGAGGTGCAAGCATCAATATTGGAGCAGACAGAATCATGGGTCAGTAGCCAATAAACAGACATGGGGGAGTCCACCCTATCCTTTCCTTTTTCGAAAGAACATGCATTCATTACCTAGACCAGATCTCCCAATGGGATCCTCACACCCTTCTTTGGTCAGGTTGGGCCTTCCCACACCTAAAACACCATAGGAGAAATTCTTTACAAATGGAAAAAAAACTACCCTTTATAGCACAAGAAAAATAACACAGTGAAGAGAGTCTGGGACATTCTTCCCCACAATATGCTATGGAATATTTGGCTGGCATGAAATTGGAAGGTTTTTAAGGATAAGGACTCGATTGTTAGAAGCCTTTGCACCAAGGCAAGGAGTCTCGCCCTTGAGATCATCTCAGTTAAGAAAATGAGAAGTATAAATGTCAATGAACTCAGCATAGAAGAACACATTTTCATTGGATACCTGTTAGACCAAAACAACAGCAATCAGAAGGGCAACGCTGCTAGCAACAGAAACAACAATGTTTCCCCTAACTGGAAGATCAATCTAAAAGAGGAAGAATTTGCAGGTTGGCTTAAAAACAACAATAGGCATTATCTATGTTTTGGTGGGGCCTCAATGTCGAATCTTGGGGCAGCAGGGGTGGGAGGAGTTATTTTTAATGCTAATGGGGATAACATACTCTCATATGAGTGGGGTCTTGGCCACACTTCCAATAATAGAGTAGAAGCCCTGGCCCTTTGCAAGGTCTTATCCAACTTTGGAAGCTTGGTATAGACATAGTCACGATATTGGGAGACTCGGTGATAGTCATGAGTGCAATGGTTCAGAACAAGGATCTTCCCAATGCTCTCCTTTAGTAGATTATCAGATGGTGCCAAATTTTAGGACACACCATGAAATATATGCGCTACTATCATGTTTTGCGATCGAGAAATAAAATTGCAGATAGTCAAGCCAACAAAGCTTCTGCCAGATCACTGGGCTACCTTATCTGCAATGGCATGGAATCATTTTAGCATATACCATAATGAAGAGACCTCCTAGATCCGAACAACATCTCAGCTCATCCGATATACCTTTGGTTTCTGCTATTCTGTTTTCCCGAAGGAATAGTAGAAAAAATGGAACAACAGAAAAGGAACAACAGAAAAGGAACAAGAGAAAATACAGTAGAAAAGGAACAACAGAAAAGGAACAATAGAAAAATAGAATAGCAACAAAGGAACAGCAAAAAAGACAGCAGAAAAAATGGAACAACAGAAAAAATGGAACAGCATAAAAGGATCAACAAAAAAGAAAAATGCAGCTCCAACAAGTTCGTCAAGCTATGTTATTATGTATTCTCTTATACCTTATACTACATGCTGCCTACGTTATTTAATTTTCTGAGGTTTATACCCAATCACACCCTCCATCTGACATTCAAGACTTTGGGAGTGTCTTCTGGCTAGGCCGTTGCTAGGCTATGCCATAAGACTAACCAAGTTTCCCTATTGGTCTTCCTCATTAAGTTTTCCCGCAATTCTACTGTCCTTTGTTTTTCTATTTCATTATCAATTAAGATAGCATAATTCCTACCAGAGTCATTATCAAGATCCTTTATTTGGTTTGTCATCATACAAAATGTGAGTTTAATTCATTTCATAGATCATTAATAACAATCATAAAAGAAGATTTAGTTTCAGTTATCCTCATAGAACACTAATTTGATTTGTATCTGGTTATAAGTTATACTTTTGAGCCATAGAATACTTATCTGAAGCCTTGTGAGTCTGCACAAACATTTTCTCCACCTTCTAGAAAGAAATGTGCTTTCCTCCCTACCATGAGATTAGTCACGGATGAAATCCCCCCAATGCTCTTCTCACAAGCATGATGTTCTAGGATAACCTAATGTCCTTGTCAACTCCCTCTCATCTTCCTTGTCATATTTTCTAGGACATGCGTATCCAACAAGAAGTTTGGGATATTAATTCCATCAAGGTAGAAAATCAAGGGGTTTTCAAGTCATTTTTTTAGGGTTGCCACTAGCATAGTCTCACAATATGATCCACTCGTTCCCTAAATTGGGGTCTAGTGCTATTTCAATTAATTATTAGATGATCATGGTGGGCCATAATTCCAAGTTAAATGTTATGAATCTTCATAGGATATTATTGGAGATACTTGAGGAGACACCTCTTTGGCTAAAGGGTTAAGGATTTTGACTTCAATATCGAACCATCAACCATATCCTCAACATATCGAACCAACAACCAAGAAGATAACTGAGGTGAAGCATGGGCATCCTCTATTGCCCACGTTGTTCAAGATATATATAAATCTATGAATGCCTCTACACTCCACCAATTGTGCATCAATAAAATTTTTGGTTGCGCCACAATCCACCAAGATGGATACACATTGTCCCTGCAATGTGCCTCTGATTCCCAAAATTGCAAAATTGGGATTTTCCATGTCAAAATTTTAATTCGAGACTGACCATGCATTGGAAGGCAATTAACACATTATTAGGACATTAAAATGAATAATTGACACAATACCAAATACAATACATGCATTGATTTTTATCTCACAAGGTATTTAGACGCTAATTGAGCAAGTTCACATGAAGAGAGAAAGGAAATATCATGATACATTGTTCAATTTGTAATCAAGAGCATTATCTTGGATAAGGGAGAAGTAGCATTTAGTTTCTTTCTCATATAGAAAGGAAAAATTACGAAGCAATGTAAAATTCCTTTCGTGAAGCAATGTTGTTGTAAAGGGTGGGGATTTTGGGTAGAGGGTTATAGGTTTTGGAGGTATTAAAATAAGTATTTGGTAAAACTAGGGGATATGTACTAAACTAGGCATGAAGTAGTATTGACTATTTAGTAATAGAAAGAAAAGGGTATTCTAAATCGTGAGCACACTAATGGTTGTTTATCTCACCACTTGAAAGGATGTTATGAGTTCAATGAGCCACATGAGGGAGAATATTATAGGCTAGTATTACTTTTTTGCAATGTTCCAAATCAAATGTGAATGGAGAGGACTTTCCAAAGGTTTTTTTGCAAGGGTCAAGGGTTTCTAGGCTTTGATAGTTGATCAAAATGGTGGAATGAGGACGAGTTATCCAATGAAATGTGATAAGAGGAGGTGGATTCATTTGTATGTTTGGATGTCATGAAGATGCTAAAGGTTGCGAGGTTCATTTTGGCAGGTGGAAAGGACAATGGCAATTGTTCTTTGCCAAGGAAGAGTAGATTAGACTCCTCTTCTTTGGAAAGATATATGCACAACAAGGGGTAACTAAAAAATTCAGTTGCGCATTTTGACATCATTGTCGATGACATTTATTGTGAATGAGTTGTCATGTTTGTTAGCTAGTGTTGGGGCATAATATGATGCAGACAATCAGGAAATCTACTTTCACTACAAAAAAGGGGCAAACAAGAAGTTAATTTTTTTTGGAAGGAAATTCTGAATACATTATCACATTAGTTTAGTGGTTGTCATTTATTAATATTATCATGGTGGGTCATACTTTCTAAGCTAAATGCTATGACTCTTCGTAGGATATTTTTAGAGATACTAGAGGAGAGACCTCTTTGGCTCAAGGGTTCAGGAAGGATTTTGACTTTAATATCAAACCATCAGCTATATATTCAACACTTGTGCCATTATGGAGGAGGGGAGACATTTCTCTTCAAAATTCTCCTTTACTTTGTAGATTCTTCGAAGTTGTTTGATGTTATCTTCAGGGAGGCATCGTTCCATGGATGAAATTTGCATTTCAAAGATTTTGTTTACTTTTATTATATGTCTACTAGTTTCTCTAGGAATTTTTTCTTCTTCCTTGTTCCCATTTAAAGTGGGCAAGTCTCCGCTTTAAAATGCCCTAATATCGTTTTGCAGTTACCCAAATCCACTTCCCTGTTGTGTTTGGTGAGGCAATTTTGACTTGGCCCAAATGATTTGTTTCCACAAAATATGAGATTCCCTTGCCATTTTTAACATTTACTATTGATTTGTTTTCCATTTTGGGATGAGGCCACTCACTAAATGAAAATAACGCATGAACCTTGATGAAACCCTAAAAGAACAATTCATTGTTCATCCATAAAAATCGTCGAATTTCGCTTTCAACAAAACAAAATATGCTCAATACTAAACTACCCACATAAATGGTATTGAGATTTAATAAAATTTACTCAAAGCCTAAGTTTTCGATTCCTTCTCGAGTCAGAAAAACCACTGGCAGTATCGAGCTGGTAAAAGAAAGTAGGATCTGTTAGCCAAAATCCTAGCTTAGTGCCCTGAATCCCTAATGTGACTGATAATTTGATTAATTGAGTTGATGTATCGATCCTTTGTCTCATGGCTAGCTGTGACAACTCGATTTATTGATTTAGCTGATCTAATCTCAGGGTTAACTATGGCAGCTGAATTTGAATCCATGAACCATTTTCCATTTGTAGAAAAACCATGAGTTCACTGAAACCATCAAGAGAACATGGACAATTCTTCATGTTCTTCCACTCCAACATAATTATATTATCAACATTATAAAACATATAAAATATGTATCAATTTGTACCAGGAAAATCTACTTGAAAGGATCACAACCTATAAGCTCGACCATGAAGTCTTACTCCAATAACGTGAAGATAATTAAACAAGTGACCTTTTAATAGAAAAGATTTTTTAACAATGGGAACTCAACTAACCAGGTTGATCCTTAAGACTATGTAATTTTACCATTCACTTTGAAATTTGAGAAAAATAATTTAAAATTTATAAAATTACTAGCATTATAAATGAAATACTTATATCAAACTCATTTTTGCATTAAAATAAAACTTTTATTAACTTAAAATTAAAAAATTTGTATTACCAAACTCCTCCAACAACCAAAAAAACAAACAAAAAAAATATATCAGAAATAATAGTACTCAAGGTGTAAAGAAGCAATAAATGTAAAAGACACTCATACCATACCGATGAGAACACACTTAACATAATATCAATGAATTTTATGGTTAAAGACTTACATAATTACATTAGCGTAAGTTTTAGCGTAGGTTCTAGATACAACCACATTTTGCTGAGGGGGTCTCATGCCTCCCATCCTACCCTACCTTTTCAGTTTCAAGAACAAATCTCTTTCTTCCGGAGCATTCCGTGCTACCTTTTCAGTTTCAAGAACATATCTCTTTCTTCCAGAGCATTCTGCACACTCTAATAGTGAGCAGACTTCGGAGGGATCAAATCCCATTACCACACTCCAATAGTGAGAAGACTTCGGAGGGATTGAATCCCACTACCACAGTCCAATAGTGCACAGACTTCAGAGGGATCGAATCCCATTACCTCAGTTCAAGGTAAGAATTCATTGAATCAAAATTATCGTCCACTTCCTTTTCCTCATTGGAGTCCCTTGAATTAGTGACTGTTAGGGTTAGGGTTATTTGGGTTTCTATGATGTCTGTATCGCTATTCTGGTGGGCTTAAGATTCTGCAGAAGTGCTGACATCGGAAAAGAAAAGCATCCGGCCATTATTGGGTTGGTAGTTGCAGTGCCCTTGTTAACTATGTATCTTTTTCTTTATAGGGAAGTTTGGATGCTATTATGTCAATAAAAGGGTACTTTCTGATGTATTGTGTTTGCCAGCATTTTTCATTGTTTTTGGGATGTATTTGTACCCACATCACCAGAGAGGTGAGCCATTGATTATTACATTTCAATAAAAAAATCCTCCGAAGGGTTAACTGATTTTTTAAAATATGTTTGTTTGTGTTTCAAACATTTGTTGTGGTTAACGAATGAGGTTAATGAATGATCTCTCTTTTTTACCTGGTGACTTAGTATGATGCTACATGGGCATGTTTTTCTAGTAGAGGACATAGATATCTTCTTATTTGATATATTTAGAGCACTGAAGGAAGCGCTTGTGATGCACATTAAATTCAGCTCATCCAAACTATTATTCTTCTTTAAACAATTATCTTCTTCATTGCAGCATTTCTATCTCCGCCAAGAGGGAAATTTGGGTTGTTTTTCGACAAACGTGTAGACAATCCTTGTATTATATCTGCCATTAAATCTACATGCTAAACAACTATCCTCTTCATTGCACCATTCCTAACTCCGCAAAAAGCGAAATTTGGGTTGTTTTTCTACAAACGTGTAGATAATCCTTGTATTTCTCTCCAATATCCGCCAATAAATTTACACACCAGAAAAGAAAATGGAAGCTATAGAATCAAAGGTGAGTTGTTCTTAGTGTGAGGTTGGCCAAACAAAATAAGCAAGAGATGTTCATCAATCATTCTCTGGACAAGTATTTACATGTACAAAAATCAAAGCATCTCAAATTATATTCTTAATTAGTATTGGGTTTGGTTTCTTAGTTGATTTTAATAGGAAAGGATATCATTTGTATTAAAAAATGGTTGTGGCCAAGCCAAAAAATAAGATTAAAAAACAGAAATAATGGTATGACAATTGTCTTTCAAAAAGACTCGAAATTTAAAAATCTCCGTCTATTCTTACCTTTCTGGAGGTATAGATGTAAAGCCAACACGTACAATGTCTATCATACTGAATTGGTAAAAAAACAACTTTGCAATAAATAATAAAAACCTAAAATTAAATGAAATCATGTCTGCCAAGGGCTTCTTGCTTGTTGGCTACCGGAAGATTGAATTCTAGAGCTATATTTCTAATGTCCATGTCACGAGAAGTTTGCTGAACAATTGCCTCATCTTTCACTGCAATACAAACCAAGCCAATGGATGCCTTTGTAGGGATGGCCCTAGAATGTGAAGTGTCTTCATTTAAGTGTGAGCTTTTGGCTAGGCCTAGAGCCAGCTCATAGAGTGTAATACAGTTGCTTCCACCTTCTGTATTTGCTTACTTTGAGATGTCAATTTCCCAGAAATCTTTGCGTCACTTTTCTATCTGCAATTAGAAGAATAGCCAGTCTGTTGTTGAAGTATGGAAGGGCTGCTTGCGTGTCTCAACTTGGTGATCATTTATTATCTGGGCTCTTCAACGGTCTGAGGACTCACAAAGAATACACTGACCCAAATGATTGTGTCCCACCTTTCTTTTCTATATCTCCCCAATAGATATTGTGCCACCTGCTGGGAAGAGAACCTTCACTTAAATCAATTCAGATGTTGATGAGTCAGGTTATATTTTTATTTCTTGTCTAGTTAATCCAGTCTAGTTAATGCTTTTCAATGTTGCACCCAGTGGAAAATATTAGGGCCAAGTCGGTAAGATCAGTTGTAGCAAAGACAAATGATTTAGCAGGTGTTAGAACTACGACATCTATTGTACTTGCGCAAGGTTTAATAGCTTAAGGTGTAAAGGTAATTTATTTGTCCCTATTACTGGCTTAAGTATTTATTCATTTTTATTCTATCTACAAGTTTGGTTCTTCTTGAATCCCCTTTACTAGGAACATTCATCTCATCCAAAATAGTATAAACCTCAGCTACTTCTCGAGATTCTATAGGATTTTATGTGAGGAGAATACTTTCAGAATGGTCTGTCCCATCCAAAACTGTATCATCCTTCTCCATGACACATAGATGGTCTCCAAGTGGGACATGCAGTGATAAATATGCAGTCTCTGATGTCACATCAATTTCTATAGGCTCAAGATTTTTCACTAGGGTATCATATTTTGGTCCCTCGGCATGTTCAAACCTCTTCAATGGATTATCCAAGGAAAGTTGTTGATTGCACACATCCTTGTCTTCTAGAAGAGATTCATTCATACTTAAACAAGGGGATATATTGTAACTTTTTCTAAGTTCATGAACTTTTGGATGGAATACTGGAGTCTAGTCCAAATTAGGTGCTTAAACAAGGAGTTATATTATATCCCTCCATAACCTCAGGGATCCTCAACAGAGTATCAAACTGGGAAGGTTCTTGCTTTCTCACCACAATCTGTATATTTCCTCCAACTTTGAAATTTTGGGTCTCTCCAGCTTCCTGGCCATTGTTTCCCTCAATTTTGGCAGGGTCAATGAATCACTCATGTTTTTCGTTGTTGTCCATATCAAACAATTGTTCTCTAATTGGACTTGCATCAGTTATTCCATCAAGAATAAAAATTCTTTCCTGGCATGCTCCATATTCAACTTCATTCTTTTCCACAGCTATATTATATGCCTCTGTAACCTCATGGGTCTTCAAAGGATTATCCAATTGGTAAATTTCCTATTTGTCATATATTTCAACATTTATTTATGTAATGATCCTAACTAGTGTCCACAAACTTTTCTTTGCATATTTCTATTACATTATTCTATACAAAATGGCAGAACAGGTATTTATGTTTCTTTTGGTATTTGTATTATTTATGTTGTTGATTTAGTTAGAGGTCGGATTTGTTTTTAGAAATAACTTTAAAATGATACTTCAAAAGTTTGTTTGTGACTAGTTAAATGCTTGTTGGAACACTCTGATAAGCTTTCCTCAAAGTGTTGGACAGATCTTTAATGCTCACTCAACACATTGGTAGAGTTTTGTTCAGGGTTTTGAACCTAGTTCTCAATTTTTTTTCATATCTAATTCCTACAAAAGCACTAAACACTACCTTGAAACAATAAAAAAAAGAGTACAAACAATCAAGTAATCAAATAGCCAAAAATGCATTGAAAAACTACATATTCATAGATTGACTCCCTAGGTTTATTCATTGGTCATGTTCTCTTGAAAAATAAGTAATACCTAAGTTAAAAATTGCAGTCTTATTGTTTAGAAAACGTGGTGCATTCAGGGAAATAGCACATCATCATCCAAATATTTAGATGAATAGGAAACAAGACCTACTCCAGGTACAGATGAATACTTCAATGAAATGATATATTACAGTTGCAAAATGTGCCAAAATAGGAAACTAAAGAAGTGAAGGCTTGTTGGTATCCATAGATTGGAACATGGAGTTTATATAGAAGAGGTACATTATAATTAACAAATTTGTATTCTGATAATAAATAAATATGCACATTATTTAATACATTATTATTGATCATTTCATTTGATTTTTTTATTTATGAGAAGCCGCTTCTAGTTCCCAATATTCGTGAAGAACCAGTGGATGATATTGATAACAGCGACTCTCAAGATGAAGGACAAGACACATTTATGGAAGTAGCCATTTCATAGATTATTGAGGCTGGTGTCAATGAATTTATCCAATACGTCTACACATCTTTTGAAGAAGTTGTTGATTCACCCCTAGCTCATTTGGCTAGGACACCTCTTTATGCAAATGCTGAATCTTCTATATTGGCGACACTTATGTTGTTGTTGAACTTGAAGGTTACACATGGACTGACAAACACATGCTTTACTGATATATTAACATTGGATTGACATTCCTATAAATTAATTCTCTAGATGTCTTAAAAGTTTTGAATATTGTGTATACTTATAAAAATCATTTGTTGCACTATGCAGACTTTTGGCAAACAAAATAATTCCAAAGGACAATAAGTTGCCTCATTCTCATAGAGAAGTATAATCAATAATGAAGGATATTGGAATGGAGTACAAGACATATGATGCAATTCCAAATGACCATATATTGTACTATGGAAATAATGCATATTTACAACAATGCACAAAGTGTCACACAAATAGGTATCATCAAGATCAATTATCTAAGAGGGTTCCTTATAAAGTATTACGATACATTCCACTAAAGCCAAGGTTTGAGAGAATGTTCAAATGCAAGGAGTTGGAAAAATATATGGATCATCATGCACAAGGGAGGAGCCAAGATGGTGTCATGTGTATGGTTGCGGATAGTAAATGTTGGAAAGATATTGAGGTAAAATGGCCACTTTTCAGAAATGAGCCAAGGAATGCAAGAATTTCTCTAGCAATTGATGGCGTAAATCCTTTTGGAGATCTTATAACAACATATTTTGTTTGGCCAATCTTAATTATAAACAACAATCTCCGCCCTTGGATGGCAATGAAAAAGGAACATGCAATGTTAACTCTTATCATACCAGATACTAGAACATGTGAATGCAATGTTTTCTTAAAGATTATATAAAAATATTTCAATTCAGTTAATCCTAATAAATAACTCTTTGCTCACTTAGGGAAATATCAAGTAAAGGATATGGATGTATACATGGAGCCCCTCATTTATGAGCTTCATGAATTATGGGATGGTGTAAATATGTTTGATGTATCAATACCTATCAATGATAGAAACTTCCTATTTCATGTGAGTCTTATACGGACAATTCATGATGCCTCGGGGATCTCTATTTGTTGTGGGAATATAATATAAATTACATTTATAATTATTATGCTAATTTTAACATTTACTAAATATGGGTTCTAATCTTATTTTAGGACTGTAAACAAAGGGGAAACATGGCTGTCCATCATGTGGGCCAAAATTGTTGCATAGGTAGTCAAGGGATCTCAATAAAATTGTTTATGATGAGTATTGAGAATTCTTACCACAAAATCATCATTATCGAGTGAGTGATAAATATATGTTCAATGGGAAGGAAGTGGAAATGAGGAAGCCAATAAAGATGAACCCTGCTAGGTGGAAAGCGATGTATGACAAAAAATAAGGGACAGGCTATCCCCTAGGAATGAAAAGACTCTCTATTTTCTACAATTTAGAATATTATGAGAGCTTGCCAATAGCCCACCTATTTGATACTATGCACATCAGGAAAATTGTGGCAGAGTGCTTGTGGAAACATCTAAATGGAAATAATACTGAAGCACAAATAAAGTTAAGAAAGGACCTTCGAGTTGTCAATATCATGTTGAATATGTGGTTGCACGAAGACAACTCATATGTTCATGCTCCATGGACATTTACATAAAATGAGAAAGAAAACATCATTTCTACTATGAAAAGCATAAGATTTCCTTCTGGCTTTGGTGTGACATTAAAAAACTTATTCATAAGAGATGGATCAGAGTTCTCAGGCCTAAAAACACATGATTGGCACAATTGGGTAAAGGTAACATTGTCACATGTTATATTTGTTGGAAACTTAATTATAAAATCGTATATTCTAGTGATAATATCAGTTCATGCATATTTGAACATGGTTATTTGTTAATAGACATGCTAGTATAGTGATGAAATTAGTTCATGCATATTCGAACATGGTTATTTGTTAATGGTCATGCAGTATGTGTTTCTTGTAGCAATACCAAGTAATTTTGACCACAATGTCACTTTGACTATTTACAAATTATGTAAATATCTAAGCTATTTTTCAATCCATCATGCATACTGATGCAGGAGCATCAAGACCATTTTTTTCATTGTAAATATGTGATTAAAGGGGGTGTGACAATTCTTAATATTTTATTAATTAATTTGTTATTTTTAATAAAATAGGGGAAAGTGAGGATTTTGTAAATATTCTTTTAAGGAATATGAGAGAAAATAGAGTTAGAATTAATGAGGGAGCCTAAGTTGGAATTAGTTTCTAAGTCTTAGGGATGAGAATCTATCTTTTAGGGATGTTGAGAGATTTAGAGATTTGTTGAGATACTAAGGGGATTGAGCATATAATTAGATCATTTTTTTTAAATTGTATAAAGGGGTTTGAGAGAAAAACTTTGAAACGGAGAAGTGAGTGTGAGAAGGAGGAAGGTTTCTCCTTGGGAGCCTTCGGCAGTTTGTAAGAGGGCCATAGATTTTTATATCTAGCCATATATGTGTATACTTGTTTATGTAAATATGAATACGTGAATTCAGTCATGAATGAACTTCTTGTTTGGGTTAATAAATTATGAGATATGGTTCTGTGTATAATGGCAGAAATCAATGTTTGATAATGTTGAATTTGTGTGAGGAGCAGTGGCTATATTTTCCTCCATGCGCCAGTGTTATGGTTGTTAATCATTTGGAATCTGCTTGCCTTTCATATAGCGCCGAGAGCGAATTGTTATGCATGTTCCGCATTTGTAGATTGAATGCGGGTGTAAAAGGATAATTGTTGTTCAAGTTTAATTAATGATGGATATGCATATATACACAACGGTTTCTCTTAGAAGCTCCGCGCCATGTCCAGTTAAGATAGATTATAGCGTGACTACCAGCGAGTTCTAAATTCGGAACCGAACAATATAAATTGGGGTCGATACATATAACCACAAACTACAGGTGTATTGGGTCTGGACTTCTGTTCTTGTATGTGTTCAAACCTTCAAAGCGTAGCCAGGACCGATGGCAACTGGAACAAACGATATAACTGTTTATATATCGGACTCCGGGCAGCAACAGGCTTACCCATAGATATATATTAGCCAAAACCAGCATACAAGCCTCGGTTGCCTTCCAGACAAAGACGTATTGTGATAGAGGACGAGTTCTGGAATTGGAATCGAAATATTATAACCAGTGACATATGTATCCCTGAGCCACCGTTTCAAAGGAATGATAAAGAGCACAACGGAATTACGACTTGATACCTACATCGACTTTAAATTACAGTCAACCGAGATCTATATGTTAGTGGAGTTTGGTCCATGGTTTTCGACGAGGTAGTCTGCGAATGGGCTTCGTTTGCATAAGAGGGAGCAACGTATTATTTAGAATGAGCCTGGAGTTTATCAGAGGTTAAAACGATATTGACATTTGTTTGTTGCCAAGAACGCGAACCATATTGCAATAGAACGAGGACCAGGGTTTGGGGAGCGATTAATACAAGTTACAACCTGTAGGTGCAGTAAATCCAAGATGATTGAGTGGGTAACCAGAACCTGAGGACATATATACAAGCCTTGTTTATAGCTGTGAGCCTGTGGGATCCACACATAAACGAGTCTTCATACATTACAACGCCAGCTCTTAACTGTCGTTGATACCAAAGGCACAGTTTGATGTGTGGACGCCTTAGTTAGGATTGTTGATCGATTGGAATGGACGAGCAGAGAGTCAGACTTAACCAGCGCGATATCAACGGTGCAAGAGGAGGTAAGAAATCCGTGGTCTAATAACAAGATATAAATAAATATATATATAATATATAATATAATATATAATATATATATATATATATATATGTTGCGTGTGCATATATAACTTAGTTATATATCTATATGGTGTGTCGTTGTCAAGATTTTACCAACAACAGATTAAGTTAAAGGTAAGGCGCACTCATTAATTGAATGTAGCCAATATATTTAGAGGTTGTTTAAGGAATGTCCGAAGTATGGAAATGGATGGACTTGAATCTGTATGTAAAAACCTATGGTTGGAACCATAGGAGTGAACTGTCTCCGCTTTCAAGTAATAACTTGTGAAATTGCCAGAAATCAGTTTCTGCATTACTAGAGGTTGAAAATGTCTTAAAATAGAGATTTGATTAACAATTAAATGAGAGGTATTTTTTCATGGACAAATACAAGAAGGATCCTAGTAGGAGCGGCCTGGGAGTGTGATCCGGATTTAAACAGGAACGCAATAGATTACAGAGATAACCATAAATACAGAGATGCGATAACCATAAATAAAGAGATGCAGTGGAAATAACACTTCATTTCATTAATGGAAAATACCGAAATATGCTTACAACCAGAATTGGAAATAAACCAGCAAGGACGATGGTAGCTTATCTCTGAGAAGAGATGTGCGGCTACATGTCTCTGAACTGTTCCGAACTGTGTTACAATGAGGCTCGAA